>CAIGRO010113796.1:0-13248 GCA_903798355.1 Fraxinus baroniana | reverse complement strand
TTTTTGAAACAACGTAGCAGTAACGAAAATATTTCATTGCATTACATGGCAAAGACCTATGTATTCACAAGGATGAAAAATTAATTGATGATATGGAAGAAAAATAGCATAATATGCTGTAAAAGGGGGAAGAAGAATTAAAACTTAGAAGTTGTTCTCTTCGTGTTTCAGTTTTTAATTTTGAGTTTTGAATTCATTTTGGGTTTTGTGTTTTGAATGTCCATTTTGAAGTGAAGGAAACGCGTTCTTTTTGTCATTTTGAAAAATTATTTTTAAAAAATGAAGTTTTGGCTTGGTTTTAACTTAAAATAGTCAAAATGACATTTTTAGCGTTTTACTTTTTCTTTGTAAATTTAAAACTCATTTTTGAAAATTCGTTCCTGAAAATAGATAAGTAAATGTGTTTTCAGTGTTTTCAAAAATTGAAAATGTCTTGAAAATATTAAAGAGAACATGCCCTTAAATTTCAGGAAAAAAAAAAAAAAAAAAAGTTGGGATCAGTGGGCCCCACACGACCACATGTGGCTCTGCCACTGACCATATTTCTCGTCTTATAGAAGCTTACACAAAATATAAAAATATTAATTATTTATCTTATTGATCTTAGTTATGACAAATAAATTAATCACTCATGTTCAATTTTGTTCAATCTAACGTATTCAGAACACCTAAAAAAATTTGAAGTCCAAAATAAAGATGGAATGTGATATTTAATGGCACAATAATTATTTACAATAGACAATAAGGTGAAAACTCTTCAATAAGCATTATACGTAGAGCACCCAATACTAGATAGTCTATCATTACAAGGTCCTCTACGTCCACACTGGGTCGTCAACTACTATAAGGTCCTCTACATTTGTGTTGGGTCGTTTGCTACTACAAGGCCCTCTACGTCCACACCGAGTTGTCACTATGAGACTCTCTACATCATGTCAGGCCGTCTATCACTGCGAGGCCAACATACACTTAACCATAAAAACATCCTTGAATTGGATGGGAACTGCTCCACGATTAACATGGACACAACTAATCGATTGATAGGTGGAGGTCCCCCAATTAGACGTGAGGGTAGTGGAAGGTGCTACGTGGGACATGTGGCGTGATAATCACCCAACAGTTACATGGCTCTATACGCCTATAAATACTAAGGATCTGAAATTTTTTGGATATCTAAATATACATTCTGTATTTTCTTTCTGATTCTGCGTTCCTAAATCACCTACTAATTCTCATGCCGAAGATACAACATAGAAGAAAGCCCATTTTGCAGGTAACGTTCGTTCATCAAAATAGTAGAAACGCCGAGCACACAGAGATTTATTTCATAACTATTTGCATCCACTCATTTGGAACACTTTAGTAGCGCTCCTAATCCTTAGTCGTCTTCATTATCAGCTTCTCAAACTTTTTATGCATGGCTCAGTTAAAATCTCACATTGGCAATCAGTATGATTGCTTATCTTCTAAAAATTAATATACATGCCCTAATTGATAATATCCTCATCTTTTTGTTAAGATAATGTAATCATGAGATATATATGTATGATTATATGATCAATATTTGTGGGTCCAAAGATGATTCTTACCGTTTTAGTATACATGAAATATATATAAAATCCTATGAAAAAAACCTTCATCAATAACGATATAAAACACAACAGATTGTATGTCGTCCGACATGCACCAACTTAATGCACAAACTTTTTCGTTTCTAAGATTTTTTCATGTCGAAGAAACTTTTAAGGTTAACACTTGACTTTGCATTGTGAAAATATTCTTATTATTAGATTTTTTGAATAGAAACCTATCATTAGTTACTAAATACAAGATTACGAGCCCTTTTGACAGGTCTTCTACTTTTGCTTCTGAGAAGTTATTGTGGACCAACTTTATTTAAAAACTCTTCTAATCAGAGAAAATACTTTTCAAAAAAGTATCCATACAAGTCTAAATACAATTTTTTAATTTTAAAAGTAGCTTTCGACTTTTTAAAAGTCCTGACAAATAGGCCATAAGATAGGTTGTTCTTTTCTCTTGGTAGAGGGGATTTCTATTTGTCCTTTCTTTTAGGAAAAAATTAGACTTTATGCTAAGGACATATACAAGGCAAGATGGTCCCAAATAAATACATAATGAAAGTTGAGTTTGGTATATTAATCGTTTTTTTCTCTCACCCAATTTAGTTCATCTTTTTCTTAATAAAAATGGTACTTTATTTTCCATCAAATAATTGTTCATAATTAATATCTATTTGATAAAGACAGAGATGGAGATCGGGATGGTAGGGGGGGTGATCCCCCCCCCCCTCCAACATTGTCCGTTGGTTCACTATTCCTAGTTAATTTATAATGTATTTTTCAGTTTCGCACCCAAAAAAAAAAAAAATTCGGGGGCTCCACCCCTCATATTTTCGCCCCCTCAAAATTAAAATTCTGATTACGTCCCTGGATAAAGACATAGTTAATTAAATAACAACATATTAAAAAGTATTAATATTATAAGCGAGCGATCAAAGATTGAGAATCCAATACAAGAGCTTTACCAGAATAATGTCTAAAGCTTCTTCTTTTGCTCTTTATTTTTCAAATGGCCATCGAAATTTGTTTAGAAGCTTGATTAGACAGGAGTAGTATCTTTACTTTATATGAAATAAAGCACTTTTGTAGTTTGGACTTAATTAATTTTTAGTATATTAACCATTAGCGCGTATAATCCTTAGTAGTGTCAAATCACATCAAAATGCAACTTATTTAATTAATGACATTACATTTTGCTAATAGAGAAAGTGTGTGTTTGAATCTCAATTTAATGATAATAGAATTTTTGAAATAGTGATTGATGGAAGAATGCGTAGTGGAAAAGTGATGAAAATTTTTATATTTGTGTGTAATTTTATTTTATTTGATGACTATGTGGTATAAAAGGAAGAAAGAGAAAAAAAAATAAGAATGAGAATGAGAAATAAATGAGCATCAAACAGGGACAAAATATTCTTACTAAACAACCCAACCATCCTGAATATATTAAACTACAAAGTGCAGCCAATGGGAGAATAATAATATAATTAAATCAATCATCTTAAGAATATTGAGAAAGATATTATCATTTAAATTAACTAAATTGTAATCAATGGAGGAGAAGAATGATTAGAATATAAAGAAATGAGTTTTTATATCACATGCGCGCTCTCTTTTTTCATTTATATATGTCCATAAAAGATACTTCCATTAGTATGATTTGACTAATTAAGATATATTTATAATAAATTTGTGTACTACTTGGAAAAATAAAATGGATTAACAATTCCTTTATAATTAAAATATAATTGTATACTTCTCATTGAAGTAAACAAGGGTTTGTTTGGCTCTATTTTTGAAAAGTCAAAAAATGCTTCTTAGACTAAAAAATTATTTTTAACATGTAAGAGTACTTCGTCGAATAAGAAGAACTTTCAAATTCTTAATAAAAGTAGAATCTATGTCAAATGGGTCAAGAACAAAATCACTATCAAATTTAAAAAAGTTAGTACTCAACCTCCCTTCCCCCACACAACCCAATACCCCATGTTCACATTTGCTTTTAGAACTCATAACTAAATTAATTTTTTGAACAAAATCTGGAAGTCTGATACAAAAAAACAAGAATTCAATAGTGGATGACTGAGCCTCAATAATTAGAAATTGAGTCTTGAATATGTTTTAAAGGTCATTTTAGAGAAGATATTAACATTTAGGACTTTGCTATAAGTACAGGGACTGTACTTACAGCATACTCACATTCATTGAAGGGAAAAAAAAAATTGCAATATTTTATACATGGGGTCCACTGTGTGTGAGGGGGAATTCAAAAATCTGGTAAAAATCTGGCAAATTTCTTCTATACTTGAAGAATTATTCTAACATTTAGTGGTAAAAAGGAAGATTTTAGCTCCACCTGAATTTTGGCATTACATATGTGAAAATGAAAGTTTACCTTTCCCACTAAAATATATGGTTGGACATACTTCAGCCAACCACATCCCAACATATCAAGCCTGCCCATAATATGGCCTTTATTGGGCTAGGCTGCGATGAGATTGGATTGGATGACCCAAACTATTTTTTGTGAGTTTTTCCCATGCACAATTAAAAAAAAAAAAAAAACAAATTTTAAGTTTAATTAATGCAAAAATCAGTTATTTATTTATTTATTAAATATTATAAAATCACAATTATATAATTAATGGTCACAAGTATATAATCATAGGTCACAACTTATTTATTGATCACGTATTAAATAATTAATTGATCCCATATTAATTCGAGATGACAAATCAAAAATTTTATAGGTCGCATTTTATTTTATTGGTCACAAATAAAAAAAAATAATTATAAGTCACAATTTATCAATCAGACACGTATTTTCAAATTTGTTGGTCACAAATTATCGAATTTTAAGGTCAGAGTTTATTTTATTAGTCACACATAAAAAATGATAGGTCGCAATTTATCAATTAGTCACGTATTTTAAATTTTTTGGTCACAAATTATTGAATTTTAAGATCATGATTTATTTTATTGATCACAGATAAAAAATTATAGGTCGCAATTTATCAATCAGTCACGTATTTTTAAATTTGTTGGTCACAAATTATCGAATTTTAAGGTCATAATTAACCAATTGGTCACAGGTAACCAAATAATGGGTCACATACAACAACCACCTACAATGCCTGGCTGTCGTCGTCACCAACATCACGACGTCACCACTAACAAAATCGTCGCCACCAGATCCAATCAACATCTAACAAAAATCATGACAATCAACTCTATCAGATCTCCAACCACCATTCCCTCGTCGCCACCAGATCCAATGCCAACCTCATAACCGCTGCCCACACCACAACACCACCACCAACAAAACTGTCACTTCCAGATCCAACAAAACATCCTAAACCCGCCACTATCTCCTCTGTCCCCGTCGCTGCCACCAGATCCACCATCACTCTCGTCGCCAACAACGAAGAAGACATCTCTACACCACAACCACCACCCACCACAAACCAACCACTACCCCCACCAACAAAATCATCAAGTCCACCACCACATAAAAAACATCCCACATCCACACAAAACACCATCCAACGGCCCCCATGGGCATGACGTAGTGGTAAAGCATGAGGGTTCTCTACGGAGCATCAAAATTTCAAATTCCCGCGACAGTTGGAAGGCAACATGTATGTTGAAAGACAGAGGTCCATAGGGAGGAGAACTGCATAATTTCTAGCCCAAGTGTGTATAAGTTGTGACTGTATCGGGATTACCCGGGTGGCAAATCAGGAGGGAAGATCGCTACTCCTCAAGATTAGTTGAGCGTAGCTTGGACACCTGAGTCATAAAAAAAAGACCATCCGACGATCAAAAAAAATTCAAGCAGAGCCACGGGCTTCGATGTTTACAGAGTCGCCATCTCTAAGCCGTACCACCGCCGCTACCGCGCAAACTATGGGCCACAAAAAATCATTGGAGAAACGCCACAAATCGAAGAAGATTTCAGATTACCACCCCTGACTTCCGAGCGCAGAGGCTCCTATCTCTTCATTAAGCAGCGTGATGCTGCTTAAGTGGTGGCAACAGCACGGTTCCCACGATGGGTGCTCCGACGACGACGGTGAAGACGTCTGACAGAGAGGAATGCATGAGAAGGAGATGAAGAAGATGGGGAGGGAGAGTGAGAGTGAGAAGATATAAAATAAAATTAGGGTTTGTAATTGNTCCTATCTCTTCATTAAGCAGCGTGATGCTGCTTAAGTGGTGGCAACAGCACGGTTCCCACGATGGGTGCTCCGACGACGACGATGAAGACGTCTGACAGAGAGGAATGCATGAGAAGGAGATGAAGAAGATGGGGAGGGAGAGTGAGAGTGAGAAGATATAAAATAAAATTAGGGTTTGTAATTGAATTGGGTGAAAACTTTTAATATATAATTATTATGTAATATCTGATTTTTTATTAAATAAAGTTCAGATCTGATTTTTGAATTTGTAAACTTAAATGTCTGATTTTATGTAATTTTCTTATTTTATATAGTTGTTACCAGATGAAAAGAAAGTGTGTAACTCCATAAAATAAAGTTGGGGTACTTACAATAACACCCTTGATTTTTGGGTGGTTTTGAAAAATCATTATAAACATGGACTAAAATATAAATACTACAATTTCAACAATTAAAATCATAAGCAATACGGTGAAAACATTTGATAGCAAAAAGAGGTGAAATTGGAAATCTTTCAAACTTCAAACCAAGGAAAATCGAAATAAGAGAAAATCAATCACAAACAAGATCGAGGGTTAATAATTCAACTACCTTTTCTTCAAAGTTTTCTTCTCCAAATCTATAAATAATCAACCAAAATCTATAGCTTTGTATGTTTCTGATTTTTATTCTTTTAGTTTATATTTTGTTTGATTTTAGTATTGTTGAGGTTTTTATTTGAACCAATTCAAGTGATGCATGTCAGGTGTTTGTGAAAATGAGAATGAGAAAAGTGATGGTAGCTATCACTTTATCAAAAAAAGAAAAAAAAAAGGTACAATCTATCTCATTTAATTTTCTTTGGAGCAATTAATCAAACGTGTGTTTTTGAAAATTTAAATATGAATATGAATTTAAGCCTTGTTTTATATTGAAAAGTGACATGATATAATACTTTGTTTGTAATTTTGCACATGAATTAAAAGTTAAAACTTGAAAATGACGTTCTTTATCACTTTTTTCTAAAAAGATCGCAATAGATCTCTTTTGAATTAATTAAATAGACTCATACACATGTATTTGTGTAGTTTAAATATGAATATTAATTCAAACCTTATTTTACATTAACATGATGTAATTTTATTTGTGTTTTTGCATATAAGTTATGTGCTAAAACTTGAAAGTGATATTTTCTGTCACTTTTATTTAAAAATATAGTAGTCTATCTAATATAAATTCTTTTGGATCAATTAAATGGATGCTTACATGCAGTGGCAAAACTAAGATTGTAAAGTTGTAGGGCAAATTAAATGACCCAAAAAACTACAAAAACCCACAATTTAAGCAAGCACAAAAATCCCAAAATTGAAATCCCCAAAGCGCAATTATTTTTTATCCAAAAAATGTAATCCATTAATTTAGCAAAAGAAAATGAAAAAGTAAACTCACCGTCACCAAAAATTTCTCGATATACCATTCTTGCTTTGAACTTCAAATTACATAAGTTTCTCTTCCCATAGCTTTGTTTATTCTTCAATGTTCAAACTCCAAAAATATTCTTCTTTTTCTTAGTTTACAGTTTACACCATATATGAGAATGGACAAAAAGGAAGAGTACAATGGAAGCCTTGGAAGGTGAAATTTAGAGAGGGAAAAAGCGACGGAAAAGTTTTATCATTAACAAAACACTACATTATTGGTCCTAACATTTTGAAGTAAAAAATTTTAATTGTGGGGATAAAATCGTATAACTAAAATTTATTTAATTTGTTGACCAAAAATTTGAAATTAAGTGTGGGATAGACTGCCCCCATAGTATATCCACCCCTGCATACATGTTTATTTATGAAAATTTAAATATGAACATGAATTCAAACTTTGCTTTACATTAAAAAAGTGATATGATGTAATACTTTATTTATATTGTTGTATATGAATTAATGTGGTGGAATTTAAAAGTTATATACTCTGTCACTTTTAAGAATAAAAAAAATCTAATACCATTTTATTTGTATTCTTTATATATATATATATATGAATAAAATTAGCATTTTTATCTATGATGGAGGCAAATGAAAACAAGATAAGAACTATAAAAGTGACAAAATGATTGAAATCGTTGGCACGATAGAATGCACATACAATGCTCACGAAAATATCCTTCAAATTAAAATCATCGTTGGTATACGGTTCGTCAACAAGTTATAAAGTGAATTTGAGTCCATATATCGTCCCACGAAAATTGATTTAATTCAATTTTAATTATCGCGATCTTAACCGAAATAAGAACAATATGATGTGTTTGTTTGTAACAAAATTATAACTAAAATAAGTTCCTTTTACAATTATGAGTAAATTAACTAAACTAAATACAAATTATGCTAAATGAAAGTCAATGTGTTTTAATGAATAACAAGCACATTAAGATCCTGAATTCCCATGCAATAATCCTTTTTAACATTATTTCTACACTTTGACATCACGATTTAGCCCCTGTCTGGGATAGATTAAAATCAGCCAAATAATTGCTTTTCATACCGTTAAACAAGGTAACGGTCATAAAATCCCTTCCTGCTGCTGGTTTCTGTGTCTGTGTTGTCAGAATCTAACGGTCAAAAAATCAATTTTTTGAAATAGGAATCATTCCCAGACAAGCCTTTAATCTTGAAGAATCAATTTTCCTATTTTGTTTAACAATATCTCTCGAGTAATGTTAAACATAATCTCATATATGACCTGATTATATTTCTATGATGAATGTGGACATACAAAAGTACATAGTTTTTTTTTTTTTTTTATGAACACTTAAATATTCACATACAACATATCTGTATCTTTTTATCACCTAACGGACCCTATGATGATTTACACTATGACAAGCATATTTTCCTTCTTTTAAATGCATAAAATAAGCTACTAAATTCATACAACTATCTTGCACAATAATTGCAGAGAAAAGATAATCACATAAACCATTCAAAATCCAAAAAGTGTTTTAAATGTCAAATATGTAAAACTAAATATTAAAAATTCATATTATAAGGTTTATCCTTCTCCTAACACAAAGAGACCTAGCCTAACATGATATTGAGAAAAAAACAAAAATTATATAGAGTAGACATCACTCAAATTAGAATCTTGTTTAGATCTTGACGTCGTGGAATCTCTTTTGATGTTTCTTGTCGTCTTCTATCCTCTTTAATGCATTGTAATATGTGGTAATGTGTTTCTAGATGGTCCTAGATCCTTAAAAAGGGTCCCAAATAATGTTTCCATAAGAGTTGGAGTCCTACAAGGAAACTAGAGATTTTCCTCAGGAAATGTACTATACCATAGCATAGTTCAACCAAATTCATCAGCCTTGAAAATTCATGTTGCCTACCATCCGCATGGATAAATGTACTATACTATAGCATAGTATAGGCAAAGATCCATTTTTTGCATTTTAGTCCCCTGAACCTCATTTCTCGATCTCTTTTCTCACTTCTTCTTCTTCCAATACTTTATTCCTTTGCTCAATTAGTCTTTGACTTTTGACATCTTCGTTTCTTCTTCCAGATCATCTTTTCACTATTTTTACTTTGGTCTCTAAACTTTGATTTTTCTTCCATTTTAGTCATTTTTTGCTTGTTTCTCCTAAATTCTACCATATTCATCAATGTTATCCTACAAAACATAATTTATAAAGAATTAAGCCATATTCCAATATATTTACTTACAATTATCCATGTTTTGTGACTTCAGTAAGTGTATATAATGTAATTATCAAATCCCTCAAACTTGAATAATTGTTTGTCCTCAAGAAATTGTAACTTAACTCCAAACAAAACATGGTTTGACAACTACCATACCTCGGGATTGTAATTGAACAATCAACACAATTAATAGTTTCAACATTACAAAATCAAATCAACCTCCACCTACTACATGCAAAATTCTATGTGTGTTGGTGTAAATTCATGTAAACCTATCAAGCTCATGATTGGTTTAACTCCATACCTGTAGTAGTCAAGTATGTCATTTCTTCGCTTGAGAGGTATACACATTCCCAAACTTATTCTTTTCACTCAATTTTTCCAGGGTGCATCCTAATGTTGAAGTTTAGTTAATTCTAATACTTACCCTCCCTTAATTTGGATGAATTTTACCATCACAAGTTCACACTTCAACAAGTCGAGATTCAACCTTTAAAACTAAATTAAGCTACTTGATTCGCATCAAAGGTATACTTCTATCAATCAAATGTCTTGGGGCTTGATTAATGCAATTGTGTATTTTATCAATATTCTTTTTTCTCTCTTTTTGAATTTTTTTTTCCAAACATCTTCCCATTTCTATCTATATAACGCATGTAACGAGTCTTAAGTCGATGACTCCCTATTCAGTTGACTTTAGGGCTCCAAGTTTTAAACCCTTGCAAACTTATTCACTCGAGTTATAAATGCTCGAAAAGATGATTTTATTCATACATAGATTAGTGTTATGTTTCATTTTTTTAGACATTCAGTCTCTAAAACCAATTCCTAACTTAAGACTTTCACCTCATTTTCTTCTCATTGGTTTTATACAATCCACGCAAGATAGTTTCATGCACGAAATCCCTACTCATCTCAATATTCTCTTGTGACAGCTCAACCATCTCCACATTACTCTATAAATAGATTATAGATAAATACAATATAGGTTGTTTCGGGTTTACTTACTCTGTTCAACTCTTCTCAATGTAATGAACCAAATCACCAATTTAATGTGTAAAACAGGAGTGTTGTGAACAGAGAATGTCAAGTTTCACATAAACAAGTATTGATTAACCTAAGCATGTAATATTTTCACCATTCCTAGTCCATACCTATTAAAAAATTCAACATCATTATCGACAAGGCCATCAAACCCATATAAGCACACAAAACAATGAGCAAATACTAGAAAATAATAAAAAATTACTAATTTTTTCCACACAAATAATCACACGAAAAATAGTAAATTATACAAAAAATAGTGATGAATGTCAGTGTCATGAAAATTCTGTCACCTCCTCCCCCAAACTTATTCAAAACATGGTTCTCAATGTAAAAGCAAAAATAATCAGAATAAGTAGTAAGAAGCAAAAACTCCTCGAGGATAGATGTGGATAGGTAGAAGGATTAGGCTAGTCCGGTTGGAGTTATATAAGAAAACCAGAGATTTTCCTCCAAAAATGTACTATACTATAGCATAATTCAATCACATGGTCTAGCATAGTTCAACCAACTTCAGCCCTGAAAATTCTTGTTGCCTACCATGCGACTGCATGGATAAATGTACTATGCTATAGCATACATAGTATAGGCAAATATCCCATATTTTTGTGTTTTAGTCACCGAACTCCGTTTTCTCGTTTCTTGATCTCTTTTCTTACTTCTTCTTCTTCCAATACTTTATTGCTTCACTCAATTGGTTTTCAACTCCTTCAAATCTTTGTTTCTTCTTCTGGGTCATCTTTTGACTATTTGCACTTTGGTCCTTAAACTTTGAGTTTCTTCAATTTCACCCCTTTTAGCTTGTTTCTCCTGAATTCTACCATATTCATCAAAGTTGTCATATAAAAGATAATTTATATTAAATTAAGCCCTATTTCAATATATTTACCTACAATTATCTATGTTTTGTGGCCTAAATAAGTTTATAAAATGCACTTTTCATACAACCTTTGTTGATAAGTAAATATTCACTTTTTTAATAAGCTAAATTTTGATATTGTTAAAAAGATACTAAGTTTTCATTGTTATCATTGTTTGATTTCATCAATAAAACAACTGCTGTATACTTATATTTACAAATAAAAAAAATTTGACAACAATTTTATGATGTTCAAATATTATGTCACTTTTTTTGAAAAAGTGACGGCTAAAAAGTATCATATAACTTTTTCATTAAAAAAAGTGACGTCATATCCCTTTAAATTAACATTCATGTGATATGATTAACTCTCAATTTTGAAAATAGAAACAAAAAATGGAAAAAAGTGACAAAAACCTCAAAAAAGTGACAAAATCTCAAAAAAAAAAAAAAAAAAAATGGTTTCAAAATCAATTTGTGGGCTTCTAAGATTTTAGGCATAATTAATACAGGGTTTTGAATTTCTAATTAATTTTAAGGGTATTTATCCAATATTTTAATTTTAGGAGCTGATATCTACATCTATCATTGTTATATATCTATTTTACACTATATCTATCATTATTAAAATTTAAAAATAATAATATTTTCATCAACATTAATTATACCACAATATTGTCCTTATTGAATTCATGCATTTAAATTGTATACATCCACACCATTTTTACATATCTATCTCTTCATAATTTTTTCAATCCTTTCATATATCTATCAACACCATTTTTATATATTTATCCCATCATAATTCCTTCTTAATTATTTCATATTTTCAGTCATTATCATCAATATGAAGGTCAAATTTCTTAACTTATCCCACACATTCACTAATTAAAAAGTGTGGATTATGACACGGGTAAAGGTTCCACGTCCCTAGAAGATTTGAGATTCAAATATTAACATAGTTGACAACTTAAAATGAATCTTCAATATTTAGATAACATAGGAAAATGAGTTATTATAGGTTGCAGTGAAACGAAAATACGAGAGGTCGTAGACTTATTCAGTTTCCAAAATAATGCAAACATTATAATCTCGGCCTTGGAAATTGTTGGGCAGAATATTGACTCCAAGATTTCTGGGCTCAGTATTTCATATGAATATCGAATCAATCCCACGAAGTTCCAGCACCCAAAACCAACCTACAATCCCACAATCTCGGTTGCTTGGTATATGTCCACAAAGGACAAGGTATGGAGTGATGTATTGCAGCCACAATAGTATCCACAAAGGCTAAAGAGAATGAAAAATGAGAGAGAACGCAGAAGCACGAAGTAGAAGCAGCCTGTTTTCACTCAAAGAAGGGCAGCCAATAATACACTTTCATACACATCCACAAGCCAAAAAGGGAGTCACACATATAACAATGTAGTGGGCTTTTAGGTTAGGTAATAGTTAGGCCCAAGAGCAAATAGGTAGAATGGGCTATCAACCAAAAGTCGTCCAAGAGATAATGGTTGGGGCCATGAGTAGCTCTAATTAAATTAGGCTACTTCTAATGGCCTAATTAGGTTATAGGTTAATGTTGGTACAATCGTGGTGTCGATATTTCACTTCAGTCATTGATAATCATTGCCCGAAAAGTCGTTTGACAACAATTTACCTAACAAACTTCCACTTTGGTGTCAAAAGACCTGCAAGGAAAATTATTACACGTTAGTAATAATTCAGAAAGGAGAACCAATAAAACTGGAAGTTATTTACCGATGTTTAAAAGATCTTTGTAACTTCTAAATTTCACCACTGGTAGCACTTTAGTGTCCATGTTTGAAGGATTATATTGTGTGTGTATTTTCTCACGCCTTACAACTTCTTGAGACACAATATCTCTCATGAAATGTAGTCTTACATCAATG
>CAIGRO010113776.1:0-13580 GCA_903798355.1 Fraxinus baroniana | reverse complement strand
AAGTAAAATACACTAGAGAGAGAGAGCACAAATCAATAAAATTTATTTTAAATTTCTTAGCATGAAGAAGAATCTTGTTTAGGTCAAAAAAAGTGAAATACACGAAAAAGGAGGGAGGGAGGGAGGGAATGATCGACTCTTGAAAAATCTAATGGTAAAATGAGAAATTTGTTTTGAAATTTTTTATTCATATTTTCTATCAAAAAATCTCTAAAAGTCTAGCAAATTATAAAATTTCTAAAAGTCATTATCAATTGAATACATCGTAACTTATAAAGACTTTTAAAAAGTTTCAATTGAATACTTAATTCTCAAAAAGTCTTTAAAAATTTTAATTGAATTTACCCCCTTAATTTGTGTATTAATACAGATATGGTCAAAATAATTAACTGGAGAATAGGAAAAGGAAAATAATGTTATGGAATCTATACGGGGAGCAGAAACAAAGGAAAAGGGGACGGGATTTGACCGTTGAAACCAGCTGTATTCTCGGACAAGACAACCTCAGTCCGTCATCCCGTCGTTTGTTGGTACATTCTGGCCCTACTGAGCCTACTTTCTCTCTTAAAATGCGCACATAAGATAAAGACAACAGCCAAACATGTATTTAATTGCCTGTAACGGCTACAATAAAAGTGGGTTTCTCAGTTCAAGACAGGAATTCCCAAAAACACATCGACTATGGTATTTGTATAATTATTGTTGACAATTTTAGTAATGTGAAAATTCGTTGCTTTAAAAATTAATTTTTAATAATTTTTAAAATGAATGAACACAATATTGTCAAATATGAAGTTATCAATCACAATTGTACAATAGCATGATTCAAAACTCACTGCCTCACTCTTCTTCCACTGTGGGACTGTAGAAAGTTCACTTCTCCAGTTATTAAAAATTCAAAAAGTAATCACAAAGAAAAGAACAAAATGAAGATATTTTCTTAGCCGTTGGATTATCTGACCAAGAAGCTTTATTGATTGATGCCAAACATTTCCGCTCTGTCTCTCTCTTAAATATCCTTTCACTCTCACCTTTACCCCACTCTGATTTATTCAGGTTCTTCCCATTTTGCTTCATCTGATTCACTTTTTTTCCTCTCAAGTTTCTTGCTTTTTATTTTTTGCATTTTCTTGAGTTGTTTTTCAAGAAGTTATACATGGCAATGCTCTTGCTGCTTTTAGTTTTGACAGCGTCAGCTGTTTCTGCAGATGAAGGTAAAAACACACAAACACACATTCTTTTAAAGATACTCGTTTAAGAAGACTATTATTTTAATAGAGTTCCTTTTTAGTTTTGCTGCTAGTTTCATTTTTATGTGCTTTTGAAAGTTCGATTTCGGTATATTATGATTGTTCATATGCTGTTGTAGCGGGTAATTTTTATTTTTTTATTTCAGTGTGGAATAGTTGATTTGGTAACCTATGTAGAATAGAAGAAACGGGGGTATATATGTGCATTATTAGCATGTTCTTTTTGAGATTTCCCATGTCCTACATATATATTTTGCATTGTTTTCTTGATATTTTAAAGATATCATTGAGTTTAGAATTGCTTTTTTATGTGTGTGTAATTTTCATAATGGTTGGAGTCAAGTCTCCAACAGGGACGGGGGATGTGATAGGTTTACTTTTGCTTAAATGTAAGTTTTGATTTACTTTTTTTGTGAAAAATTATTTTCAGAGTTAGTGTTTTTTTTTTTAAACAACATTTTCAAGTTAACTTTTCTGCAAAGTAAGCACAGCCAAACGAGTTTCATCAATGGCTAGTGAAAGGAGTTCTGTCATTTAGAACAATTCATCCAAATACCTAATTGCTTTCTGCCATTGTACAGCTCCCAGCAGCACTATTTGTATTTGCAAATGCCGGAGGAAGCCGATATTTCTCTTTTCATTTTCTTATATTTTTTTCCTATTGTATAATAAAAAAAATAAAAAAAAACTCTAGAACAAAACAACAAGACCGAAAAAACATTGTTTCCAGCTCATGATTTACTTTTATTCCTTATTATATTATGTATATGTACGAGTTTTTCAACAAGTAGTCCAATTATTTGTCAAAGTCGTCAACAATTTGTTCCCTTTAGATGGGACTTGGAATCCAAAGGGAATTATTGCCACCTACTAGTAGTCTTTCTTTCTTTCTTTCTTTCTTTTTTTTTTTTTTAATTGTTCATTTTCGGTTGTGATGCTTGTTTCAGTTCAATTCGCGAAAATTTCGCGATCAATTGAACTGAATTTTAAATCTAGAAATCTGCTCTAATTTAAGATCTAAGTTTAATCCTCTAGCATTGCAGGCGTTGTTAAAATCATCAAGTCAGGTTAAAGATGTGGATATACCCACATTGTCTCATTTGATAGGACAATGCCACTAGAATTTTGTAGTCCTCGGTGCATTAAGAAACAAGGAGGATGTTAGTCCACACTTTTGTGCATTTTAGTTTATACAAGTGCTCGAATTTATGAAACCATATTCAATTCATGAAAATTGAATTTTTCCAGATGCATTTGTTGGCGTGAATATCGGAACAGATCTCTCGGATATGCCACACCCAACACAGGTAGTTGCACTCCTCAAAGCTCAACAAATCCGACATGTCAGGCTGTACAATGCGGACCGTGGTATGCTTCTTGCACTTGCCAATACAGGTATCAAAGTTGCTATCTCTATCCCCAATGAACAACTACTAGGCATTGGTCAATCAAATTCAACCGCTGCAAATTGGGTGTCACAGAATGTTGTAGCACATTATCCGGATACCAATATTACAACAATATGTGTTGGTTCTGAGGTTCTAACATCCCTACCAAATGCTGCACGTGTTCTTGTCAACGCCCTACAGTTTATCCAATCAGCGCTTGTGGCGTCCAATCTCGATAAGCAAATCAAAGTTTCTACACCTCTCGCATCTTCCATTATCCTCGACTCATTCCCACCATCTCAATCCTTCTTTAACCACTCTTGGAATCCGGTGCTGATTCCCATGCTCAATTTCTTGCAATCGACCGGGTCGTCTTTCATGCTAAACGTTTATCCTTATTTCGATTACATGCAATCAAATGGTGTCATTCCACTAGATTATGCTCTTTTAAAGCCTCTTCCTTCAAACAAAGAAGCTGTCGATGCAAACACCCTTCTTCATTACTCTAATGTTTTTGATGCCATGGTTGATGCTGCTTATTTTGCAATGGCTTATCTTAACTTCACTAATATTCCTGTTATGGTGACTGAAACTGGCTGGCCTTCGAAAGGTGATTCAAATGAGCCAGATGCTACTTTAGATAATGCCAACACTTACAATAGCAATTTGATAAGACATGTATTGAACAATACCGGGACTCCTAAGCATCCTGGAATTAGCGTTAGCACTTACATTTATGAGCTCTACAATGAAGATACAAAACCCGGGCCTGTGTCTGAGAAGAACTGGGGACTATTTGATGCAAATGGAGTGCCTGTGTATATTTTGCACTTGACCGGCTCAGGATCTGTGTTGGCAAATGATACTGCAAACCAGACTTTCTGTACTGCAAAAGATGGCGCAGACGCCAAAATGTTGCAGGCTGCTCTGGACTGGGCTTGTGGACCTGGCAAGGTGGATTGTTCGCCTCTATTGCAGGGACAAGCATGTTACGATCCAGATAACATTTTTGCACACGCAACTTATGCCTTCAACATGTATTATCATCAGACGGGAAAGACTCCTGAAAGTTGCGATTTCAATGGGGTGGCTACCATCACTACAACAAATCCAAGTATGTTGAAACTATTCTGATTTATCCCTTGTTTGATTTAGATTTGTTCGAAATCTCTTTATTTCAAACTCATTTTCAATCACATCATCCCAAAAGAAATATTTTTGCACGTTGACTCGTAACTTTCCCCACTTTTTATCGCACATTCTCCAAAAAAATCACTTCTCATAGAATAAACATCAAGCAAGGGCATAATTTTAATGCTACATTTTGCATATAGATGAGCTGGATGACTTAAATTTCTTCATTGAACTATTGTTGCAGGTCATGGTTCTTGCTTATATCTCGGAAGGTATAAATTTTCCACAAGTGTCTTATTTTCTTTCTTAGATGAAAGACAACGCACACAGAGACACACGCGTTTAAGATTATAGTCTAGTCTTATTTAATATTATGTACCAAACATGCATTGATTATCTGACTTCAGATATTGATTAGCTATTATGCCTACATTTTAATATTCCTTCCATGTTCATGCAGTGGAGACAAAAATGGAACCCTTCTAAATAGTACCATTCCAGCTATGGATTCCAAGAGCTCAAACTCTGCTGCCAAGTTGATCTCTGGCAATGTGTTTTCAGCTGCAGCATATATTGTGGTTGGAGTAATAGGATGGAGTGCTGTGCTATTGTAGCTTGGTAACTCAACCAAGAAGAACTGAAAAGAATTTTGAGCTAATTTTCTGTTGCACAAAAATTTCCGCGACATAAAATTAATCTGTCTCGTGAAGAAATGAATGACAAATTTCGAGGTGAAGAGTAACAATCAGATCCACTTGATTTTTGTTCTGAAGTAGAAAGTTATGTACAGAGAACTTACTGAAAGATCGTATATTTTAGCTGGTTAGGAGATTATGAGGATTGTTGAATTAAGGTTTGTACTGAATTAATATATTTTTGTTCTCTTGATTCTCTAGTCCTCTTCCTTTAACAAAAGCTTCCAAGCAAACATTTTTATTAGAAATATGAGTGGAAGGCAGTAAAATGGATAGAGCAACTCACGATGTTGTTCAATACAATGTACTGACATATGTTACATATCCTTGGAATAATTTGAGATGAAAGTCGGACTACAAACTTGAAATTCTATCTTTTTAATCTCCTTCGATTTTTTATCATTGTATGTGGAACTGGCTATCAAAGACTGGAACCAAGTTTCCTTAGCATCCAATGCTATGTTTATGTAATCTGTTCTATTTATAGGTTTCTTAAACTTGAGTACTCAAAACAGTTCAAGGGGATGGCACTGGAGCAGCTGAAGGAGGGTGAGAGAAAAGCTCGGCAAAGAGTTTTCCTGCAAGCACTTCATTTGCAGCATCTGAAGGATGGAAAGCATCCCAAAATACGTACTCGCTATGATTCATGCATACCTTTGAGTTAGGTACACAAAGCCCTCCAAGGCTTGTGTCCACATTGCAGCATGATGTATTCGATACCTTAAAACCTGATTTAGTAAAATTCAAAATCAGCTTCACTTATGATTTAACTGGTTATGTTCGCGTGTAAATGAGTTTTTTGTATATATATATGTATTCACCCAGCCTTACCATATGCAGTAGGGTTGTCGATTAAATCAGAAACTGCTTGATAAGTGTCTGCAAAGGATAATTGTGCAGATGGGAGATGCCTATTTAGATTGGCTATTAGCTTCTGTACTTCGGAGTTAAATTGCTGCACCCACAGATTGACTTGCTTTAGGCATTGTCCTCGGCTTGATTTTACCCTCTGGGACGGGATGCAGCCAAGCGGGCCAAGCCCGTGGAACACCATCTTTCGTGCACCAAGTCGGTAAAGCCTCTGATGAAACAGTTTCAAGAAATTGCATCTAAGTATTAATCAAATTAATATCCTAGGTTTCATATGATTAGCGTATTAAATCGTGAATGCATTTTAAGTGATTCCCGGAATTTTCATAGAACAAATTATTTTACTGATTTGATTGGAAAATTTTCTTACTGTGAGTTGTTCGCCTAAGGTTGAGATAAGAAGCCCCACAAACTCGTCATGTGTGTATTGTTGACCATCTGCTAGGAAGGGCTGAAGAAAATTGTTGACGTAGTCGTTGCTACCTGAAAGATGATGATGAAGAGGAAACATTTGAATCGAATAATATAATGAATAAGATTTTAACTTTTTTGTTTTTTTGTGTTTCAGTAATTAACAGTGGTACTCAGTCTACCTTATGAAACAGTTTAATTATATCATTTCTTATTAGAAGAGATGCATAGAGAACACCACATTTACTTGCAAAGTTTATAGGAAAAAAATTATGTATTCTTTGGGTTGGCAACCATACCCAATCCAATGAAATAGACTGCTTCCTTGCAAAGCTTATTGGCTGCCTTGTCACCTATTCTAGCCTTGATTGATTCCTTTGTCTTCTCAAAATTCTTTATCTGATCATCAAATGATAGCCTCTGTATCTGCTAATGCAAAGGCTTAAAGCAATGAAATATGAAGGCAAGAATTGTTAAACCAAATTAATATTATGGGATTTATAATTTTAGGTCATTTTCATTGGAAAGTACTATAGGGAAAAAAAGATTACAAAGTAAAGCCCTGTGTCATTGAGAATTCCAGCTCCACCAGATGCATAATTCACTCCTTCTAGCAGTGCATCATCATTTGGTGCCAGTGAAAGATATGGTGGGGGTGAAGGGATCCCAAGCTTTGAAGCTGAAATTTTCCATAAAATAATGATAAATAATGTCAATTCATTGTTGAAATTTTCAGTGCAATTTGAAACAAATCATAATGAAGAAAGAATACAGATAATCTATTACATATAACGTCACCAATGGTTCTTCCATTTGTGAATCTCCCTGTTGCTTTTCCACCAATATAATCAACCCCGTAAAATGGATAATTCGACTTCGCAAGGGAGAGTTGTAGGTAGTTGTTGTTCCCAACTTCTGTTAACGAGTCACCAAAAATAAAGGTGACTAAGGATGCGGCCATCGAAGGGGCGGCCGCTAAGGCTGCTGAAATGATCAAGACATTGCAAATTGCTGCCATTTTTGCCATCTTGCTGAAAATGTGCAAGTTCAAGGCACTTTATAAGGGGTAATTCAGTTGCTGTTCAGTGGTTTTTTTGAGTCAAGCCCACTTCCTAAGTTTTCACATATTAGGTGATTGTTTTCCATTGTGGACAATGCCTGCATTTCCTGAACCTGATGAGGGCTCTCGAGGATCCTTTACTCAAATCTGTCAATTGGGTTGTTGATAGTTTGTCTTCAAACAGTTGGCCAACTCATTTCAAGAATTGGGCAAACATATATAGCACATGGTAGATGTTTTCTTATAGAATTCTGAATTCTTGTATGGCGTTTCGAGTTGGGCACAACTAGTTATTCTTGCCAAATCATCAATACAGTAGATATGATGACACTTTTGATACATTAAAAATTGAGTAATGTTATTTATTCTCACTGGGGTTACAAACACAGTTTATGTGTTAATGTGACATTAAATGATAAGTAAAATTAAATAAGTCATTTAATTTCACTTTTCATTTAACTTATCACTTAGAGCTATATAGACTGTGTTTGTAACCCTACTGAGGATGAATATCATGCACTTAAAAATTAGATCATTTTGAATTAATATTAGACGTCAAGCACAGCTAGGCATTCATGCCAATGCTTATTTGATACGTTGAATTAGACAATATTGAACAATATTAAAAACGTTATGTCCAGAAATGATAATACGCTTCTCTTTTAAATTTGCAAGTAATTTTGGCACTGACTTTCAATGTTTCAGTTAAAAGTCCTAATCATACACAGAAATTCTTATCCACCACAGGTTGCCGCTTGAATTTACATTAATGCATAATTTCTCTAGGATTTTTTTTTTTTTTTTTATTGTGTGTAATCACTAGTTTAGGGCGTAAATTGAAAGCAAAATTCCCTTTTATCATTTATTTTTCTCTATTGAGTTTATTTCTTAGAAATAGAGTTTTCCATTTATTTCTTTCATTAATTACAATATCTTAATTGATTATAATCGTCAAGAAATGGAGTTGAATTGGATATCTATATATGGATCAAATTCTTGGGAACAATATACACACATTTGGTCTTGAAACAACATATAATCAAGACTCATATATCTTGATCCTTATGTTAAAAGAAATCTTTTGATGGACAACAATAAATTACAAAACACGTTTCAATCCTTTTATCTATGTTTATTGTCATCTCATCAACGACAACTCGATTCAGAATCATAAATCCTATATAGGTTCCGTTTGATATAGATTAAAATCCAAAATTAAAAATATGGTCGTTGTTGGGTCCACTAATCTAATAAAAGTCAACAATAACGACTTGTTTTTCAATTTTAATCTCTACCGAGCATGCCATAATTCCTAGTAAAAGAACGTATCTCAAGATGCCGTCAAATTAACACATCGGATGAAAAAACAATGCCTGGCAAGACGCCAACATGAGTAAAGAAATGTTGGCGTGGATTCTCCATAAGATTGAAAAGCCCCATATAATCATGTTATTGCATCATATGTACGTGTTACTTCGTACTAACCAATGGAGCATAAAATGTCTCTCTTTAACTGAATTTGTGCTCTCAGCCAATTGCCATTTTGATGTTCTTTGTTTTTGTTTTGTGCTTGGCTCTACACTCCAATGCATCTGCTGATTCAAGCTATAAGATTATTTTCCGCAACTTTTACCCCCCATCATTCTTATTGCTCTTCACGTTTAACTTTGGAGAGGAAATTCGAATGCTATTCAAGTTGCACTTTCGACGGTTGCTGCTGCCGTTAAATCTTGGTAGAACAATCAAGTTTTCATCCCTAACCACTTCTTCCAATTGGGTTCGCCACAACCAGTTGTTCCAAAGACACCCCCGCTTACGAGTTCTCGAGGAAAATTGCAGTACATTTCATCATTTCGAACAAGCTCTCTCTTACATCATTGTTTCGGGTCTCCATCGGAATCCTTTCATCATGAGCCGCGTTCTTTATTTGAGTTTGTTTGAATTGGAAGGAGATATTAAGAGAAAATCTGAGTTTGGAGTTCAAATTTTTAATCAAATTGAGAAACCGAATCTATTTTCTTGGAATACCGTGATCAGATTCTTTGCTGAGTGTGCCGATTCTCAAAATTCTGTTATGGCTTTGAATTATTACATGAAAATGGTTAGGCAGGAAGTGGTTCCTGATAACTATACATTTCCATTCTTGATTCAGGCTTGTGGGGCTTTTTCTGATTTGGGTTTGGTTAAACAGATTCATAGCCACGTTTTCAAACTCCGGCTTGGCAGCAAATTGTTTGTACAAAATTCTCTTCTTAGTGCTTATCTAGTTTGTGGGTCGTCGGATGATGCATGGTCATTGTTCGATGAAATGCTTGAGAAGGATGTTGTTTCATGGACAGCTTTAATATCAGGGCTTGCTGAACAATGTAATTATCGCGAAGCACTTCGAGTTTTCAAGGAAATGATAGCTGGGAATTGCCAAATGCAACCAAATGTCCCTACCATGATCTCTACTCTGTCGGCTTGTGGTAATCTAGGATCCTTGGATCATACAAAGTGTTTTCATGCTTTGCTAGAAAAGGCCGGATGGCTTGAATTGGATGTCGCCATTGCTAATGCACTTATAATTGCTTATGCGAAAAGTGGAAGTATGAAAAGTTCAGCAAAAGTGTTCGATGAAATGCAGGATTCAAAGAGGGATGTGTACTCTTGGACTGCAGTTATCTCAGGATATGCAATGCACGGAGGAGTTGATGGTCTAAATCTGTTTTCTCGAATGGAGTTAGGGCATGGACTAATTCCTGATGCTATAACTTTCATCGCGACTCTTTCAGCTTGTGCACATTCAGGACAGGTTGAAGAAGGTTTACGTATTTTTGAGTGTATGAAAACAAAATACGAGATTGAGCCCAATCTTAAGCACTACGGTTGTATTGTTGACCTCCTAGGTAGAGCTGGCATGCTCAAGCAAGCTTACAGTATTGTCCAAAAGATGCCATGGGAGCCAAATCTGGCCATATTGGGATCTTTACTTAATGCCTGCAGGATTCACAACAATGTGGAATTGGGGGAAACCATCCTGAAAAAGATTAAGTTGGTCACTGAGAGAAGTGGAGGAGCCCCTGTGCTTTTATCGAATATGTATGCAAACGAGAATCAATGGAGCAAAGTCAGTCACATTCGGTTAAAAATGAGAGGAGTAATGCAAGAAAAGCCCCCAGGTAGGAGCTGGATTCAGGTAAAAGATGCAGTCCATGAGTTTGTAGTCGGAGATAAATCTCATCCCCAAGCTATGGAGCTAGGTATGGTTTTACAAGAACTGGAAAGCCTTACTAAAATGTGACTTTATATATATTAAGAAAACCCAATATCAAAATCCTATTATTTGAAAGTTCTCCTACTAAATCCACAATATAAATTGAAAGATAAAGACTCATCTTAGAAACATAAACTGTCATTCTTCTGTAGTCCAGTAATAAATCATGTTGCAAGACTTCCAGCCAAGTTTATAGCACTGAGTTCCACAGACTTCGGATTACGAAGATGCTGCAGAATTTCGTTGAGAAGAACCACTCATTTAACTCTTTTATTGATGGAGCATAAACAGTGCTTTAGAAACTCCGTATCTGCTTCAAGAGCCCGTAGCCTCTGATACATGCAATGAAGCTCCTCCGGGATGGAGAGCTCATTTTGTTCCAACTCAGATCCACTGAATAAACTGTTATTCGTCCAAGTTGGTTGGTTATTGATCTCCACTTGATTCAGTTCCCCTTCTACAGTATCAGTATCAGAAGCTACATCACCGCTACAATAGCACCCAGAAAGTCCAGCTACAAAATCATATGACGCGGTGAGATGGAATTCCTTGATGACTTTTGAATCATGAGGATAATAGAGAGCCTATTTTCTTTGTTTAAAAAGGACAAACCATTTAGTAACCACCAAGATACATCCAAAAAGAAAAATCTTGAGGAAATTATAAGCGATCTTTGTAATTCCAAAAGTCAGAATCAGTCGAATTTTGACTTCAAATTAACAAGTGCGAGAGGAAGATAAATCACAATTATCAGAAATGCAAGTTACAAACCAGAAACTAATACGAAAACAAATAAAATGCTTTTGGTCCTGTAAGCAATATATGCAGTTATAAAATATCAAGAAATTGAAAACAAGTAAAAAACAGTTATAATACCTCTGGTACCATATTAATCTACGGCGATGAGAAGTTTTTTCCCGGTTGGTATGGTTTCGACCAAATAAGTATGTTATGTGGGTACTTTTTAATAATGTAATAATTCAAATCGAAGCCACAAGAGACAAGAGATCTGTCTTCAACCATGTCTCATCTGAAATCCATGTTTCCCAATTCATACTAGCTTTAATAGAAAATAGTCATCTAGATCCAAATGAAGAGTACCTTGATTGTCACCTCTACATTCACTTGTAAAGATGTCTAATATTTCTAGTTTATTTACTGGTAGACACATGTTGATGAAGTGGAAAGGACAACTTCAAGTGAGATCACTGAATCCTCCTATTATCCTACTTGTTCCTTTCTGCTTCTCCTGTTAACTTTTAACACCGTGTGCATTATTTGATCAAAATAATCATTCACTCATTGTTTTTAGTTTTGCTGAACCTTTATAATTTTTACCATTTAACCAATCGAAATTCAAGAGTCAATCATTTGGTTCCAATTAAGATAAAAATATGAGTACATTGTATCAATAAATATCTCTTCTAATAAATTAAAGATCAACACCAAGCACCACTTCTAAGCATGATATTTCCAAGGACCTCTTTTCACCCTGATTTCTCATCAAGACAGTTTCAAACTTCAGCATACTTAGCAAGATTCCAACTTTATCTTGTATAAAAATCGTTGGAATCAGGCTTACACAAAGACTTGCAAGTCAGCAGTACAATACCAACACGTGATTAAAATTATATCATTCATATATCTAAACTAGAAATAAGAACAGCATCAACAAATCATAGGCATGGCGCAGTAGTAAAGCAAGAGATTCTCTACGGAGCATTGGAGGTTCTAATCCCCGCAGCAGTTGAAAGGCAGAAGTCCCGTGGAGGCAAAATTATAGTGCTCTTTGTCATCCCTCCGAGGGTCCTGTTCGCACATCATAAAGGGAGGTCTAGATGGAGGAGAACCACGCCTCGAATGTCCGGTCCTTTATAAGTTGTAATCGTGTCCGAATTTACTCATGTGGCGAACCAGGGGGAAGACCGCCACTCATTATTATTCGGACCAAACACCTGAGGAAAAAAAAAATTCATGCATTCCCAAGCCAGAGAAAAATAGACAAAACTGGGTAACTTACAGTGGCCTGTACTCTTTAATCCCAGATGAGACTTGCAGCCAATTGATAAATCAGACCCCTTGTACTAGAATCCCAGCCGAAGAAATCTGAGATTTACATCGGATATAAAATGTTCATATATGAATAAAAAGGGCACCAAAAAGGGTATTAATTTGTTTTCATTTCGAGCACATTAAAATCGAAAGATGAGCTATTAATTGCCAGCCCAAATAGTGGAGTTCGAAGATGAAATGTTTGTTTATCAGTCTCCAGGGCTGTGTACGCATGTATTATAGTTTACATAAATTATTACAAGGTTAGGTGAAGAAGAGCCACTCGAATGAAATCTACAAAACAAACATAGAAAACGAATGAGAGAGAGAGAGAGAGAGAGAGAGAGCTAATCTGGCAAGACAAAGTGACAGCATCATAAGAGATACCGCTTACTAATGGCCCACACGGCCACATCCCATTCCATTGTTTTCCATGGATTGTGACAAAATATGAATGGGTCATTATGTGGCATTACACATTAAATTTTTATTTTATCGTGATATTTAATTTTATTAAATACATGATTAATAAATGGATAGTAGTGACGAATGTATAATTGAAATTAGTGTTTGAATTTCATTGAATATAAAAAATAACTTTTAATTTTACAAGAATAGGGGTTATATTTTAGAAAGAACACTTTATTAGGGCAACCTTTTTGTTTCTTTTTCTTTTTTCAGGGTAAGTGGTTGGAGTTGATTCGGGAAAGGACTAATAGCAGAAAACCCCCCTACAAACTTATCCATGTGGATGACACATAAAAAATATGGTTATAATTTGTAAAAAAAAAGTTAAAAAGTTCGGGGTCGCAACTATAATTTTTCATTTTTAATTTTTTTTTATTATTATTTTTTTTTTTACTTTTAACGGTTACATTAACGAATCTTGACGGCAAGGAGTATTTTGAACAAAAGGTTCCAAATGGGAACATTTTCATCGATTTTCAACAAATAAAGAGATATATCGCACGTTGACAAATTTGTTTGGGAATTTTCTGCTATTAAACCATTCCCATCAAGATATCAGGTCGTATATTTACTGGTTGAACAATTAGTTGAAGGAATACTTGTGCTGGCTTACTAAGGCACTTTTTGTTTGCCACTAAATATATTTTCCATAACATTTTTATTTATAACTATATTATAGATTAGACTGTCCCAATTTTTCTGTGGTGCACACGTTTTCTCCATTGTCAATGAAAAAATATTTTTGTATTGAAAATTTAGATTTATCATAGCCAAAATTTATATCTATATACTGTTGGAGATATTTTACACCGATAATGTGCATATTATATTAATCAAGAACATGTCGTTAATATGCGTGAAATCGAAATATCATTCGACTTACCAGAATCTAATTTGAGAAGACAAATTAGTAAATTACCGACTTCGAATATATGAACATAGATTCATTGCTTTCCAATCTTGAACGAACGCATGTTGTTCTTCAATTCAAACAAT
>CAIGRO010113746.1:0-11099 GCA_903798355.1 Fraxinus baroniana | reverse complement strand
AACTGAAGTTGGTGAGCAAAACAATTGAACTCACCTGACATATTGCTTGCTCCATCGTAACCTTGACCTCTCAGACTAGATATGCTCAATCCATGCGTAGAAAACATTGCATCAATGGCATCCTTGAGTGATTGGGTACAAGTATTAGCGACATGGGTAATGCCCAAGAAACGCTCCTTCACGACCCCACTTTGGTCAACAAANTGCTTGCTCCATCGTAACCTTGACCTCTCAGACTAGATATGCTCAATCCATGCGTAGAAAACATTGCATCAATGGCATCCTTGAGTGATTGGGTACAAGTATTAGCGACATGGGTAATGCCCAAGAAACGCTCCTTCACGACCCCACTTTGGTCAACAAACCTCAAAACAACTGTCATTTGTTCTTTTATAGAATTATCACGAGTCTCATCAGCTAAAACCGAAAATAATCAATCACCCATCTCATTGATAATAGTCATTGTTGTCTCTACGGCACAACAATTAACCAAGTCCTTCTTGATTTTTGGTGAAGTGATTTGGTTATTTCCAGGAGCATTACTGAATAATACTTGTTTAAATTCATCAGAATGAGCAGCATACCAGTCTAGTAGCTCAATTAGATTTCCTCTATTAAGAGACTCTTTGGATTCATCGTAACATCAAAATGTCAATCCTTGCATCAAGAGGAATATAGTACAATCTAGCACCCCAGTCATTGTCCTATAACTTTTTTGTTAACTACTACTTTAGTTATAAGAAATAACATAAGAGATACTCTACTTTTAATTCATCAAGTTGGTACACTTTACAAAAGCTTGATTATGAGCAATATCAAAAAGACCAACATGATTTTTCAATGTCTGTTTGTGCTTCCAATCCCTAAAGCCGATTTTAGTGAATATATGTTCACCCCCTTGACTCCCTCTATCAGGTTTGAACAAGTAGCAATGCAAACAATACGCCGTATCATTTTCTATATTGTACTCCAACCAATGAAATTCATAGAACCACTCTTTCCGAAAATACCTATTATCATTCCCTATCATTTTTCTTGGAAAGCCATGTCCATATATTTGATAAGGACCTTTCTCCAAGTATGCCATCCTATCATCATCTCTGATATTAGGATTGTATGATTCGATAGAAGGACGTATCCCTGGATCAAATACAAGATCATCCACATTGAATTGAGGTCTGGACTTCTTTGTATTATTTAATAACTCTTGTGCTCAACTAGAATCAGCGGTTGCACTAGATGCACAACTAGACAAAGAAGAACTAGGTATGGACTTTCGTTTCGATTGAAAAAATTAAATCGCTCCATAATCTGCAAAATGCCCTAATTTATTTTTCAATTAAAATTGATTAAAAACAGTGTACGCATGATTTAATTGAGTCCAACATCTTCTCCATTAATTTTTTTCACTTATCCCTAATTTCCTAAAAACCTAAATTTCCAAAGCACAATTCACAAATCAAAATTAACGCAAATCAGATTCACAATTTCACAGTCTACATATATTAAATATTCTCAAATTCACAAATTTCCAATTTTCATAAATTGTAAACCTTAACATTCAGCAACAAAATCCTCAATATTCTTAGATTCTTGAATTCACAAAATTCCCAAGTTTCACATTCACAAAATTCAAAATCCTCATAGTCACAGTATTACTACAGCCTATAGGCTCACAACTTACAAACTAACAAACAACGAAGGCACATAAATAATAAATCAAACAAATTAACTACACAAGTAACACAATGAAGGAACAAAAACTAAAAAACAAATGAAAAGAGAAGGGTTGGAGCACAGCAGTCGAGCAAGCTCACCGATGATTCCAGCGAAAGCCAGTGGCCGAGCGAGACATCGGAGACGCTAGGCGTAGTCGATGACATTGGCGGACCCACTCAGACACGCAACGCACAGGACTGCAATAGCCAATCACCCCGGTTAGTCTCGTCTCCCTCCTCTTCCTCTACTGTTTGAAAAATTTTGGAATTGGGGATTTGGTAATTTGGATTTGATTTTGTTTGTGGCTAATAAGTTGCAAATTGGCCCAATGCAATTGGCCATATTGTTTTGAAAAAAGGCCCAAACACTTAAAATAAGAAAGGAAAAAAAAATAAAAAATTCATCGACTGCCTTCTCCATTTCTTCCCGGTGGACGACGTTGGCTTCAAGCTCCTGACGGACCCAACACGGGCGGCCACGGAGGGCTGGCCAGGTGCTGGGTCCACCCATGTCTTGTAATATAGGAGATAAGGGAGAGGGAAATGAAAAATGAGCATATATTGTATACCTTCAACTACATAAGTGTAAATTAACATATGATAAACCAGTATCACCAAGTTTACAGATCGACTAAACAATTCCTCTTTAACATGTTAATCATTTCTCTACTAATCCAAAAATCAACTCTCATATGCTAGTCAAATTTCAAAGAATCAACACGCTTACTAATTTTTTTTTAGATCAAATATTTTCAGTCAGCTACATTTGTACAAAATTTTCAGTCTCCAAGAATTTTGATGAAATGGAATGAATTTCAAAGCAGTTCAAGGCATTCGTTAGTTGGCAGCAAAGGAAAGCTATTATAACATCACAGAGTAATGAATAATGAGAACAGGATACTTTCTCGAGACTGTGAAAATCAATTCCTTTTCATAACATAGGCAATACTATTTCAAACAGCATGTCACTGTTAAAGAATTTTCAATTTCTTGACTAGACTGGTACATCAACAGAGAGAATGTGTGTTAGAGAAGGAACCAACAACCCTTTCCACATATTCTTAGACAACAGCATCAACTTAAATGAAATGATAATAATCCATCTATTTGGCCTTTGGCAATTGTGAAATCACGTCAAATCCTGTATAATCAAACGTTAGGGGAGATCACCCCTGAAACTACTGCTTAAGTGAAGCTTCAATACGTTGAATGAGCTGGTCAGCAGCCATTGCACCCTCCTGCAAATTGATTTTATGTATTCTTTAAATAGAAAAAGAAAAGCAGCTCAACATGCTTAAGAATGTCAACCATCTTGGAACTTGACCGTGCTGATTGATGCCTTCTTACATTTTGGTCATTCCTTTTTACCAAGGTACCTACATGGTGCTAGATATCCATGTAGTTATAAATCAATTCCTTTTTTGGGTACAGGTTGGGTATTTTACAGTGTCTTTTGAATGAAACTAAAACATTTTAGTCTAACCCAGTAGGAAGCCAGATACCGAGTTGTATAAGCCATTAGCCAGTTGAATCAAATAACGGTTGTTCTCATGAAAAATTGACTATATTATGACCCACAATATTATTCAAAAAGAGAAGAAAAATCATAATTGCAGGCTGCCAAAGTCCTTGCCCTTTGTGGGGGGTGTAGGGTGGACTTGAACCTAGATCAGCTGACGATGTCCAGCCTGGTTAGACACAACTTTGGTAGGCCTTGAATGGAAATGTTGGGACTGCTATGAAGACATAATATAGAAGGACCGAAAAGGAAATCACGCCCAAGTTAATCTTCTAATTAAATGTGAATTAAGCATTAGAAGAGGTTCAATCAAAGAAAATCAATTACTTACAAAGCGGTCGCATGGTTTCCCATCCTTGAACAAAATGAAAGTTGGCAATGCCTGTATGTCGTACTTGTTTGCAATGATAGGGTACTTCTCGGTGTCGATTTTCACTACTTGGATTTTATCGCTCATTGAATCACTGACTTGTTCTAGAATAGGAACCATAAACTGGCAAGGACCACACCTACAAAATGAAAATGCTATTGGATTATTTATAGATTCAACCATGGATTTTCCTACCCTCGTTCCTGTCGCCTAAGAAACTCCAACAACTTCACAAAACTAAAACCAGAACTAGAAAAGTACTCGAGATTTAAGAGAAAAATCCAGTTAGGTACAAACTGATCAATTGAGCTAGAACAATTAAAAAAGATCTAAACGACACTCCTCCTTTTGTAGGGGAAAGCCTAGGGCTGAAATAAAAAAAATTAATAGCTTACCAAGTGGCATAAAAATCAACCAATACTGGTTTATCAGCATTTTCCAATAAATCATCAAAGGTAGAAAATGTCTGCTTCTTGGCCTCAACCTGACAGGAAAACAGGCAAAATGTTATTTACCTAAGATAGCTCAAAAAAAGAAAAAAATAACTAAGTTGGAAAATCTCAATTACAGCCAATTATGCTGCAGTACACGGCACTGTAATTGTTAGAAAACTTTTTCTCCATAAAGCATCTCTCTTAACTTCGTAAACAGGTCTTGTACTACGTATCCAACAACAATTTCTCCACTCACTTAATTCTCAAATACCCATCATTTTCTTTGAAACTGTTTTGACCTAGTTGTGCGGCACTATAAAGCCGGTAAATTACAGGTTACCAGTGATACCAAACTCAAGGTCTAGTTGGATATGAAGCTCAATCTTACCCTAGAGTCTCACTAAAGGTGTAACTATACACCCAATATGATGCCAAACCACGTTCAATTTCCTAGATATTAGTCACGTATTTTTAAAGCCGCTGACTGACACTCAATTTGGTGAATGGAAATTTTTAAACAACTCAGGCACTGAATTATACAAAATGCAAATGGTGCATTGTATTTCTATTAAGAAGATCTCATAATTCAATTGACAGCACAAGAAGAATCCAAAAGGAAAACATTATAGATTCCAAGGTTATATTTTTATTCCCTTATTATAGAATTCAACTCCATGCTTCGGACCAACCTCCCCTTTCAAATTTTCCCTCTTCCTTTAAATAGTCAAAGGTTCAGCGTCTATGTTGAGTCACAGCGGAGCCCTATTTACCATGAATTGTAAAAATGTGAAGCTCAGGCATGAAACTTAAATTTATTGATTTAAAATAAAGCCAAAAATTTGAACTTGTGTAACAAAAATTCTAATAAATATAAAATCACCAGACCAGAGATTATTGAAAACTCAACGAAAATAATCTGACTACGCCATACTGAACATCCAATTGACTTTAATTCATAAAACCCACAAACAAAATCCAGAAAAATATTCATAAATTCTTTCCTTTTTTCACAAATGAGCTGGAAAAACCAAAAGTAATTACCAGAGGAAGAGTTCTCGGGCTGGGCTTGGATGCGGGCCTTTGGTTTCGAATTGTTAAGGCACGAAGCTCCTTTGGTAATTGAAGGGAGGACAAGTAGCCAAGCTTTATTGATGAATGTACTGATGATGAAGAGGATACGGCGACGTTTCTAGGGACTACAGCCGTCGCTACTGAAATCGCCATTGTTTTCAATCGAATGAGAGAGAGAGAGAGAGAGAGATCCAAGAATTATGAGATAATATCAACATGCGGGGCGATTCGCGCAAGAGAAGAAAGGCTCGCAATAAGGCCGTGTTTGGTTAACTGAATTTTATGTTGCAAAATAAATTTTTTGCTTAAAATGTAAGAAAAAAGAATTAAACCATGCCTATGTTTGACACTTATTTTTCTACCATTCTCATTTTCATTATCTTTCTTCATTTCAAGCACACATTCATCAATAAAATAATATTACACATAAACCCAAAAATTCTCTTTACTTTTTAACCACACATTTTTCTATCAATCATCGTTCAAAACCCAATTTTTCTCCCAAAATGGGTGTCAAACATAGGGCATATGTACAGAACAATGGTACACAGAAAATTTACCAACTCTCACATGTGTGGGACTCGAAATAAAAAAGAAACCCCCCACCCGACCCCACCCGCTGCGCGAACCCTCATTTGTAAGTGTAGCATGATTGAAGAAAAAATTATGAGTTCATGTGCAAAGTTATTTTATTAGAAGAATTTGTGTGTTAAAAATAAGTTTGAAGAACAATGAGTTTTAAATAATCTTTACCAAACATGTGCCAATGAGCATGTTCCACATTTCTAGGGGATTGTGTGCCGATTATTTCTCATGAGTGAGCAATTGAAGTAAACATTGAAGTCCACGGTCTCAAAAATTGATAGTCTCGTCGTCATTGACTCTATCGTACCACAACTGACGTTCTCTTCACCATAAAATTAATAGACGTGATAAAATGTACTGGCTAGCCTAGGAAAAATTGTGCAAATCAAAGAACAAAAGTGATATTAACTAATAACTTCGAGATTTATCTATATTCAAATATTTTTCTTATTGCCCCTTTGTGCACATTACTCACAAATGTGATAGCTTATATTTTATGGTGTCGTGTAATTTGGAAGATGTGAATTATTTCAAAAGAGCTTGTGTTGATGAGCGCTTTGTACCATTAGATAGTGAGTTTGCGAGATTAGTATTTCATTAATAAAAATCATAATATTTTCAATAAAAAGTCAAAATGAATGCTTTCGACATAAATAAGGTTTTCCTGCTAGGATTCTTGTTCTTGATCACGAATTGTTTTCTGATGTGTGGTGCTGATCCTACAGATGGATTCACCAACTTGCCATTGATGGAAGATATATAATTTCGTAATCTAAAGGCCGTTTAATGTACCACTTGAAGAGAGGTACATTTACGAAAATGGGGTTCGTCGGCTATGGGTTTATGCCGATGGTAAGTCTCACGATCGTTCAAATTCACAGTGGGCAGGTGATAGCTAGTGGGATATATGATAAATGGTTTAGGGTTAACCTAATCCATGATGTTGATGAAGGAAAGGTGACAGTTTTTTTTGATGGTGAACAAAAATTTGAGACAAAAGATAGAGGGCCTGGGGACTTGTATTTCAAATGTGGAGTTTATGCAGCACCAAAAGACATTAGTTACAAGAGATAAATGGAATCTAGGTGGAGAGACATCAAATTATACAAGAAATAATGATGGATAAGTTAAGATAATTTATGTAGTTTATTTGTAATCATATGATCACTCATAAATATGTTGAAATGTTTCGACTCATGTTGATGCTAGCAATATGTGCTAAAAGCTATTTTGTTGAAGACCGGGTTTATATAAATAAATCTGGTCATCTAAGATAACTTAAGCTTTTAGACAAGTTGATTCACATGGTATCGCAATTTGAACAGTTCATACAGACAATTCGATTTGTATAAAGCTCCAAAGAGAAATTGAATTTCAAGAGTGACGCTTGCAAACGAGCGATCAATTTATAGGGAGAGGAGCATGTTAAAGGTAAAATTCCACATTGAATCTCGACAAACGGGCCGAGACAAGTTGATCTCCAAGATAGGTCAAGACAAGCCAATTCTCTATTCCCTCACCCTCAAGGACATTCACTCGGTCCACGAAGAGTGATAATTTTATTAAGAATGAAAAACGATCAATGCAATGCCAACCAAATTCGAGGGTGCACTCCCAAAATCCTGGCAAGCTTCTTGCAAAATCTCTCAATAATTCATTACAATAAATTTCTAGATTCCATCCAACAAATCTATATTTTTTAATGCTTATAACGAAAGGACACAACTTGAATAGAGCCATTTCTCTTCACACTTTGACATTTCATTACAATTCTTCTCATCATTGTTCACAGAGCTAGACCGGCCGTCGGTTCACCTTAATTTTTGTAAAAAGTGATATTGACGTGGTAAAATATTGATTAAAGAGGGAAACCTTTGATTAATTATAAATTCTACGTGTGACAACAGATTTGTCACGGGTGGAACCCTTATTTGAGTTTTTGTATTAAAAAAACCAATATATCATATTACATCTAATAGAATAAATAATGCTTCTGGACATAAAGAGGCCAAACATATAAATCTAAGAGATATGCTATGAGTACAGGAAATTTAACAGGAAAATTCACAGGATGACAGTTGTCTTCCTGTGATTGGCAGGATGACAGTTGTCTTCCTGTATATTTTCCTGTTGATTTTTTCCTGTACTTGTAGACTTTTTGTAAATCTAACTGCATATGTTTCATAATAGTGCTTTTTTGTGACAGATTTATTTGGGATCACTTGTAAATATTCACAAGACTAGTCTTTGTTTCATACTATAATAGAATATTCCTTGGTAAGTATTTCTTTTTTGAGAAAATAGAATCAGGTAGGCAGTGCTTGTGAAGACTTTAATGTTGCAATAATTTCATACTCTCTTATGAAGGTGACCGTTACAAACTGATTTTAAGAGTGAGTTATGTAGTTTCAACAATACTTCGATTTATTTATTTATTTTTGGTAGATGAAGTGGAAAGCGCTCAAGATTTTCTGAAGCTATCAAAGAAATCTTGTGTTGGTTTTGTAGTGGGATAAAAAGTTTAGAGTCGGCTATATGAATCATTCACAGCTCAGTTCTCAAGTTTTTGAATGTTTATCAAGTAATGAAATATTCTTAATATGTCGTTTTTCATTACTCCATTCTTGGGTCCTCGATTGTTTATGAAAGAAAGTTCCATTTCTTTGATCTCATCTTGTCATTCCTTTCCTTGGAGAGAGAGAAACGAGAACTACTAAGAACTTAAAATTAACCATTTCAAAGGTGGATGTTCCAAGTTTTCATGGTCATGGGATGAAAAATCAAGAATGATTAATTATAGGAATGTCCATCAAGATTTCATCCACATGTCCCTCCAATAACAACCGGGAGGCAGTTTTTGTATTCTTTTATTACAAGACATTTATATTTCCCCCACGATTCTGGAACAACTAGAAAACACCAAAACATGCATTGATTACAATAATTTAGCTATAATGCAACCTACCTACTTTCATTATTTAAACATGCCCGATGCATTTGGTTTACTTGCATTCAATGAAAAGCATGGATTTTTCCTACAAAAATGTGAGCTTTCTTGGAGTAGTATTCTTCATTGCTGCTCACTTTTTTCTGCTATGTTGTGCTGATCCTACAGATGGGTTCACCAATGTGCCATTAACAGAAGAAAATTTCGAAATCCAAAGGCCATATGATATACCCCTTGAAGAGAGATACAGCTTCGTAAATGGAACTCACCGGCTATGGGTTTATGCAGACGACAAGCCACACGATCCCAACAGTCACACACAGCCACGAACAGAAATCAGGATATGTGTAAGAATTCACGTCTTGTTTTCTGCTATTGGTACCGGCCTCAGAAGAGTACTAACACGTAATCTCAACTATTAGTTACTTCAGTAACGGTTATAAATATGAACTTTTAATGTTTCAAACTCAGAGAAGTGTTCTATTACATTCTTTTGAAGGTCAATATTATTATTACCTTAGATGGCCGTACACATGTTACATAAGACGTCATTTCGTGCTATGATTTTACTATGAGTTACATCTTTCCTTGGCAGGGCCTTGATTACTATTCTGGTGTATGGCAATTTGAAGGCCATGCCTTTGTGCCAAATGGAACTTCTGGAGCCACAATTTTGCAAATTCATGGTGCATCCCATGGGGCGACGACGATAATATTAAGAATCTACAATGGAGACATGAGATACTACAGTGGTCAAGTGGTGGCAACCGACCTGTACGATAAATGGTTTCGGGTTAATCTGATACACGACGTCAATGGAGGGAAGTTGATATTATTTCTCGATGGTGTAGAGAAATTTGAGACGAAAGATCAAGGGCCAGGGGACTTATATTTCAAGTGTGGAGTATATGCTGCACCAGCAAATATCAGTTACTACATGGAATCAAGGTGGAGAGATATCAAAATATACAAGAAGTGATAATAAATCAAATCTCATTTGAAGAAATGATCAATTTCACAGCTTTACTTTGTTGTTAAATCAAGGGTAGCTATACAAGTCAAGATAAATTCTTCGCTGTCTAAACAAATACATATCTGTTGAACAATTCTGTCTAAAAGTTTAAGGTTTTAGAGCGATTATATTTCCCCTTCTAAACTCTCCCTCACATGCATGAAATTTTCTAAAATGAGTGTAAGCGAGACTTTAATGTAGGAGGCTTTGAACACGACACACGATGCAACCGATGAACAAGCATTCAGATAAATGTTGCAAAAATGAATAAAGATTTTTGTCCTTAAAATCATTATCAATATTACAACTGCAAATGAAGAAATAAATCCCCACCAAAGGCCAAACAAACAAAAGAAAAACAAATTTTTTTTTTCATTGTTTCACTCTCTTTTACTGTAAACGAGTTCGAGACATTAATGAAAAGAAATACTACACTACAAAAATACAAGCAACCGAAAAAACAAATCAAGTAATAGGAACTATATTCTGTCTAATAATTTGTTGTCTGAAAACACATATTCGGGCTGAAAAACTTGTTGCGGGCCCGACCCGGCCCGGGCCCCAGCGCCTAAGCGGCCGAGCCCCGTGCCCGTCTTTCGGGTTAATACTTCAAAAAGTGTCTTTCGATTTCCAAAAGTCCTCCTTCAAGTCAACTCCTCATTATCTTTGAAATTTGATCTTCATAACTTGACATAGGACTCCGATAGCATTCCAAACTTGAATTCTTCATGACGTGCACTTCAATTAGAATTCTTTAATTACTTCAACAAAAAATTCGGGTCACACCCAAATTCTAACAATCTCCACCTTTACACGAATGAACTGGCTTCTTCAACAATAACCAAAACATTTAATTTCTCCAACAAAACATAAAATACAAAATATTCTACCTCTTCTAATGAATCCAAGTACTACTCTGCAGAATTACCTTAGATTCCAAAAAATTATAATGATTTTGAATTAACCAAAATGGGTTGTAACACACCCCNTTTAATTTCTCCAACAAAACACAAAATATAAAATACTCCACATCTTCCGATGAATCCAAACACTACTCTGCAGAATTACCTTAGATTCCAAAAAATTATAAGGATTTTGAATTAACCAAAATGGGTTGTAACACACCCCAAAGTAGAATCAATACTGAATGTTTTTTCAGAAGGTCCCTTGCTAGATTTTACACCTTCTACTCTATTTAAAGCATGCTCAACAAAATTAACATCCACATACCTTGTTCCAAGGTCTGTCCCTAGTAGTTGAATACAATGACACCGCAGGCGATGATGGCAAAGTGGCATTACCCATATCTTCGAAATTTCACTTAAGTGTATTCTTCCAATCTGACCCTTTGTGAGCTCCTAAAGGTATTGTACCAAACTGAATGTCCATCACGGTACTAAATCTGTGTTGACTGACTTTTCTAAATTCTGCACGCCCCTGCAA
>CAIGRO010113717.1:0-39509 GCA_903798355.1 Fraxinus baroniana | reverse complement strand
AAGATCATTCAGCAAAACTTGTCATCTACTCTCTATCACCGCCAAGTCGGGAGTCTTATATAGACCACTACTCGCCCGGATATCTCTTATGTTGTTCATCAGGTCATCCAATTTATGTCCTTACGTCGACATCTTCATCTTGCCGCGGTTCGCTGCATTGTCCGCTATCTTCGAATCGTCTACTCGTGGGCTATTCTTTCCTATGGGTTCATCTCTTCAATTTGTTGCCTACAGTGACGCGGATTAGGCTGAGTGTCCGGATATGCGTCGATCTACTACGGGTTGGTGTATGTTTTTAGGTGATGCACTAATCTCTTGGAAATGTAAGAAACAAGATCGTGTGTCTAAATTTTCTACCGAGCCTAAGTATCGTGCCATGTCTAGAGCTTGTTCTGAAATTATTTGGTTACGTGGTACTTTGGAGGAACTTGGGTTTCCTCAAACAAAGCCTACTCCCCTTCATGTGGATAATACTAGTGCTATTTAAATTGCAAACAATTTCGTCTTTCATTAAAGCACCAAGCGCATTGAAATTGATTCACTTTATTCGTGATACTTTCGAGGATCGTGCAATAGCTCTTCCCTATATTTCTTCTGATCTTCTAGAGGTGGATGTCTTCACCAAAGCTATAACTCGACAGCGACATCAATTTCTTGTTGGCAAATTGTTGCTGGTTGATTTCCTTGCATCAATTTGAGGGGGATGTTAACGTGGAAATTATATTTATCTTTGGAAGTTATCTTTCTATTAAAAGATAGCTGATTTTTAGGGATTGTACATTATATAGTTTCCTTGTAAAGAGTAAGCCGACATGTGTATTTATAGATGACAAAAAGAGACTAATATAGAACGAATTTTCAGAAAATCTCTCAATTTCTCTCTGTTTTTCGGTTCTTTTGACATATGCTTTCTTCAGTTAAACTTTGATTTTTCCAAATGAATTTATACAATTACTTTGTTGAAAAAGAATAAAGGTATTGTTTTTGTGTAATGTAGAAAACTTAGTCTATAAAGTTTGACGTTCTGTGACTTTGTATTAGGGCTAGTTAGAAAATTGCCAAGATCATTATCAGTTAAATATAACTGAGAGGCTCATAACCGTCTTTACTCTGATGGAGTGTCGATAACAACGCCATGTAATATGTGGAGGATTACATTTTGGGTCAATAGTTGTAACTTGAAGTTTATCCTCAAACTTATGCAGATCCTAAGAATCCTGATGTCCTTATTGCATTCCTCTATATAGTTTTAGTTGATTGTTCTTTAATATTTGTGACATCATTTTGTTAAAGAATTGGTCGTGTTTGTAGGTGTAAAAAATATCCATCAATGGAACTCAGGGGTCTTTTCCAGTATCTTGTAAATCAGTTGAAGAAAGGATATGGGATTGAGCTTGTTCTCCTGCAGGTGGTTTGATTCTATGTTCTTTATTTGTTGTGGGAGACCTTTTTATCATATTGCTTATTGGTTTTGAATTTTGCAAATGCCGTGTAGGAACTTATACAACAGATGGCTAATGTTCATTATACAGAGAACATGACCGAAGAACAATTGGATGCCATGGCTGGAAGCGACACTCTCCGTTATCATGCTACATCATTTGGAATCTCCAGGAACAACAAGGTGCTTTATTTGTTAGCAACTAAAATCAGTAAATGTTTATTTTTAATTTAAAAGAAAAATCTGAGAACTACTTTGGAATAGATTTATTCTCTTTTTCATTTTCCTAGCATAAGTAGTGGTCAATGGTTGATAATTCTATAAAATATGCTCGCCATGTTAATCAAAAACCTATTTCCTCCAACACCTCCCATAAAAAAGAAAGGAATAAGTTTTTTCTGTGCTGTTCCCTTGTTTGAATTCCCCTCATTATTATTGCAGCACAGTGGCTTTTGAGTTCTGTGTGGTTTAGATGATGTGTTTTCCTCTCTTGCACTCTTCTATGGAGTTAGTTTCCTTTGATAAATGTATGCTCTGTGTACAAAAACAAGGTGAAGGCATGTGTCAATCTATCTATCATAAAAGTAAAGCACTGCAATTGTTAATTACTGTACTGTCTGATTACCACACTGATGTTTTAGAACTTAGAATTTTTCTCTCTCGTTTGACCTGATCCTAACACTTGTATTCTTAAGTTGAATGCAAATCATAGCTTTTTCTATGTTTCATTTCCTAGAATTTAGGAGTTCTTCTATTGAATGATGTAATTTTATTTCTGGAAAAATTTAACATTACCCGATTAATTATTCTTCACTTTAATTTTTTTTGCCCTGCAATGAACGATACCCGTGCATGTAAGTAGATATACAACTTTACTAAAGAGAGAGAGAGAGAGAGTAGATATACCACTTTTACTGAGGCAATGAACTTGCGATTTTTCTGTCATGCTTTATGTTGAAGACAAAATTTAAATAAATAACATTCTCCCCCCTCCTCCCCTTTTTTTAAGTGAGGTGGTTCAACTGGTATTGGTGCTGACACCGAGTCAAAGTCTAGTTAGCACACCTTTTATGAAAACTGTGGCCTTGGATAAAAAATGAATCCAGCTTGCATGTGAAATGGCACATTGACAAAATTTAACTAAGTAAATTTGCCGCCTCTCCGAAACATAAACTTTTAGATGAGGTGGTTCAACACTAGATTTTTCACCTTGAAATTATCAACAGTGCGTATATCTGTGGGAATCTTCAAGTTTGAAATTCTACATTTTTTCCTCCCTGCAGGCTTTGATCAAATCCACTAACAGACTTAAAGATGCTTTGCTTCCAAAAGAGGAACCCAAATTGGCAATTCCTCTTTTGCTACTCATTGCCCAACATCGTTCTCTGTAAGCTCTTCCACATCCTTAATTGAAAAGTCAATATCATTGCTTGAATTTTCATTATGTATACAAGGATATGGTATTATCACAATTCAGATTTCATCCATCCATCCATTCCTGTTTTTCTTTCTCCATTTCACAAGTTTTGTTTTTCCTCGTGGGGTGTGTGAGAAAAAAGAAAAGGAAAGGGGGGAGTGATGTTGGAGTTGATATATTCATTTTTATTTCAAAATTTGTCGTGTCAGTCCAAGGTCATGCTGCAATGCAGTTGCTTTAATTTTCTGAATAACGTTTTATTTCTGCAGAGTTGTCGTAAAGGCTGATGTGCCTCATATTAAAATGGTTAGTGAACAGTTCGATAGATGCCATGGAACCTTTCTTCAGTATGTAGATTTTCTTTGTAGTGCAGTGACTCCGGTATCGAATTATGCTTTCCTGATTCCCACTCTTGATAAACTTGTACATCAATATCATCTTGATCCTGAGGTATCTTCGAATCGCTCTTATCTCTTTGAGGCTTGCTTTCAATCAGTACTTTATTTGGTTAATAGATTATTTGATATCATACAAATATACAGTCACATAATGGAAGGAATTAATTCTCTGATTATAAACAACTATAATGTCACACAAATCTGGAAATACTTCCTGATATTCTTCAATCATCATGATATTGAATCTGTCTGCAATTACTGCTAGCATAAGGATGTGTTAAGGTTATAGCAACTGTGATGGACTATATGGCTCCAGTACTTACTAGATAATGATCCGAATGTTCTCTTGTTCAGGTTGCCTTTTTAATTTATAGGCCAGTGATGAGACTCTTCAGGTGTCAAAATGCTTCCTGTGCTTTCTGGCCTTTAGATGGTAATGAAGAACTGCATCCTACCAATCCTGAAAAGGATTCTGAAACTGCAGATGCATCTTCTACATTGATTCTGGACCTTGGATCTTCTCGCGAGCCTATTTTGTAATCTTTCTTTTTTCCTTCTATCTCTGAAATTTTTGTCGCTATTTTGGTTGTGAACACAACATTCTATGCTTTTATGTTGAATCTTTTGATAGGAAGTCGAGTGCTTGTCTTTTTTTCTGAACTTTTCTTGTCTGTTGCAACTTCTCACTGGCTGCTTTCTTTAATGTTTAACCATTTACGTACAATGCAGTTGGCTTGATCTTCTTGACACTATCAAAACAATGTTGCCTTCAAAAGCCTGGAATAGCCTATCACCTGATCTGTACGCTACCTTTTGGGGTCTTACTTTATATGATCTCTATGTACCAAGAACACGTTATGAGTTTGAAATTGCAAAGCTGCATTCTGCTCTCAAAGCTCTAGAAGAACTTGCTGATAATTCTAGTTCTGCAATCGCTAAAAGGAAGAAAGATAAAGAAAGAATTCAAGAGTCTCTTGACCGATTGACTATGGAACTCCAGAAGCATGAAGAACACGTTGAATCTGTGCGACGGCGGCTTGCTATTGAGAAGGATACATGGTTGAGTTCGTGCCCAGATACTTTGAAAATAAACGTGGAGTTTCTCCAGCGCTGTGTATTTCCACGCTGTACATTCAGTATGCCGGATGCTGTATATTGTGCCATTTTTGTCAATACGCTCCATTCCTTGGGGACACCATTTTTCAACACAGTGAATCACATAGATGTTCTGATATGTAAAACCTTACAACCTATGATCTGCTGCTGCACCGAGTATGAAGTGGGTCGACTAGGGAGGTTTCTGTACGAGACACTGAAAACTGCTTATCATTGGAAGGTAGAGAATCCTGATGTGGTGCTTCCTATTAGTCTTGGTCAATTTGAAGTGTGCTGTGTCCATGCTGTTCTGTGAATTAAGTGATGAATTTCGTGTATCCTAAACTTTGTCTGCTCTTGTGTTTACCACTGACAAGTGCTTCATTTTGTAGAGTGATGAATCTATATATGAACGTGAGTGTGGAAACATGCCGGGGTTTGCTGTCTATTATAGATATCCGAACAGCCAACGTGTTACATATGGTCAATTTATCAAGGTCAGTTGGTGGAATTTTAATTGCTCAGTATTGTTGGTCATGATAATGTAATGTAATCTTATTTAATTCTTTCAATCATGTGCGTTTATTTAGAACATATTTGGCAATAACTTATAAATGTGCCTTTGTTTTGGTATTGTGAAAAGAAAGAGAAACATATCATAATTAATCACATAGGAATTAGGGAAAAAATGTTTGGATAAACCTAGACATGGCTCATTCTGTGTACAGAAAAAGATAAGAAAATGAACTTTGATGTTCGTCAATCCCAGAAAATGGTAGTCTTTTGAGTTCAATTTTAAGGAAAATGTTTATTACACCTTTTACCAATGTTTTTGAAACACAGTTACACTGGGCCTTGGTATACCTAGATGTATTTTAGACCTTAAAAAGTATCATATACGTTGAAGCAGTTAGAGAGGTTGCTTACACACACCATTTAGGAAACTTGAATCAGCTTTTTGCAATGAAGTTTTTATGTCTGAGCACCCAAAATGGAAGAATACAAGTCTATTACTTCAAAAAAGGAAAGGAGAAACCAAATGAAGAAATAATTATGCACATATAAGTCTGTCATTATTTAAAGGCTATGCCATAACCTAGGTTTCTGAAGTTTGTAAAGCATATAATTTTACATATATAGGACGACCTCTTTTGTGACATTGAAGTGTGTACAAGAAGAAAAACAATTCAAGGGACACAACTGCACATCACATTGCATAAAGTGAGCCGTGAAACCATGTAAAATGTTAATTTTGAAAAATCGTTTATAAAAGAAGTATCAGTGATGCTACATCTTGTGGCCATTATTGATAGGATTATATCATCTAAAGGATCTGCTGTCACCTCAAATTTTTTTTATCACCCACTAGTAAAAGGAGCTATTTACCTTGAGGAAAACTTAGTTTATGGAAACAAAGTCAAAACTTGTTTCTATTTGTAAAACAATTTATGCATGTCATATTTTTCTCCCTTCTCTATTATGGGAGACCCATGCAACCCAACTCTTGCCGCCCGAACCTCCAGACCCAGATCTCTCCGGCGGCGGAATAGTGCCGGCGGACCTTCACCCTTCCTTGCCTGGCCTCGCGTTGCTTTTTGGGGATTCTCTAACCCTAAAATCCTCTCTTCAGATGGTGGCCCTCCCTTGCGCCACCGTCGCCTCTGCCGGTGGCTTGCAGTGGCCCACCACCGAACTTACCGCCATGTCCGGCGGACTCCCTTCTGGAATGGATCACGTCTCATCCTCTTGCTATCAAACTCCATCATCAAATTCTTTTATCCAGCATGTCCATTAACGTAGCACACAATTACAATTACAAGTTTCCTACTACAATTGAGATTTATATTTTTTAGTTGTATTTATCTTTTCTAGTTGTAATATGTTTTATCTTTTTATTTTTATTTAAAATATGATTTCTTTTATTTATTGATTAGAATATGATTTTTAATTTCTTTTAGATTAAGATTTGTATATTAGATCCTTTATATCAATAGGATTATGGAATAATTTTGCCTTTAAATACAAAGACATTGTACACTTTTTTTATGACAACAAATTATTATTCAACATATGCTAAACAAGATTATTCTAATACCGTTTTTATTTATTACATAATTCTTGTTATAAGAATTTCACAAACGCTTTCGCACCAAAATTGGTATCAGAGCAAGGGAATTACCTTAATCTGATGGCCGACAAAGATCCTGTAGCAGTTGAACTACCGAGATGAACGGAGGATCAACAAACTCGAACAATGAATCGACGGGATCGATGAAACCCTTCATTACATAACGCAGATGCTGACTGTGTTGAGTTTTAAAAGGAATCGCGAGCTCATGGAGAAGCAAGCCAACAAGAATTTGCAGATTTTAATTGCTATGGATGTTAATTGCTTCAACAAGCTTAAAACACGGCAAGAGGTGGTTAGAGAGTTTCCTTGAGTCCCAGTTAAGTTTGAAGACGCGCAAGTTATTAAGGATTTTACAAAGGTTTATGAAGAAGATATAAAAGAGTCTAATTTGAAGTGCAAGACGATTTTTAGAACACAATGCACCATCAACAATAAAGTATGCAAAGTGATAATAAATCATTAGAGTAACGAGAACTTAGTATCTAAAGTATTGGTGGAAGTTTTGAATTTGAAGACCAAAAAAATTCATCTTCCTATCAAGCTTCACATGTTGGGGGCAAGAAATTTAAAATATGGAGGTATGAAAAATTTCATTTTCTATTGGAAAGTACTAAGGAGATGAGATTATATGTAAGACAATCATTGCACTATAATATAGATGTCACTTACGTTTGTTGAGATGATAGGTATGTGTTTAGGTGGTACGATAAGAAGATTATTTTGGTGTCATGTGACGAGCAATTTGTAAGTGTTGGAGTAAATAAAGAGAAAAAGATCCATAAGACTGATGATAAGGTTAAAAAAAGATGTAATCCTGGATTTTACCGTTAATGATACTACAATAGAAAAAAACTTGTGCAAGTTGAAATTCGAAACCTATTGATCCCTTATGCATGAAAATTGACAATAAAAATAAGTGTAACGATGAAAAACACTTCAGTGAAATTACAACTAAAAACCCCGAGATCGAGCCGTCCTCCAAGGATGAACAAGTTGAAGATCAGAAGTGCCAACATGAGAGGAACAAATTAGACTTTTCAATGGCAAAGGAGTCAAAGGTGAAGATCGTCAAATTGTGAATAAAAATTTTATGGACCTTTTTTATAGCTTTAGTGTCAAAAATTGCATAAGAATAAAAAAAAAACATGGACGATGAGGACTTGAGTCCACGTACCAGTTCTTTTGTGTTGAAGAAAGCATCACCAAGCATTATGACAGAAGATGAGAAGTATGAAGAATTGAAAATAGCAACATTGGCCTCTACTAGAGCAAACTCAAGGATGATAAATCTAACCATGCTGCTTCTATGAAGGAACGTTACGTAGAAATTATCTTAAAGAAAATTTGAGCTTCGTAGGAACAAAGTGAACTTCAATCAATGCAACTGAAGAATATAAGGTTTATCGAGTATATTAAGATATTAATATTTTTTTAATATTAGTATTGACAGAAATTTTTGAGTATTTCCCTCCCGATTGATCGGTTTTTTCTTCAAGACGACTCGATGACGAGTTTTATTCAAATGGAGGGAATTGATGTAGTACACAAGTACAATAAGTAGTTTCCTACTATAATTGTGATTTATCTTTTCTAGGTGTAATATGTTTTGTCTTTTTATTCTTATTTAGAATATGATTTTTTTTTTTTTTTATTGATTAGAATATGATTTCTAATTTCTTTTAGATTATGATTTTAAATTAGTTACCTTGAATTAATATTAATAGGATTAGGAAATAATTTTTCTATAAATACCAAGTCATTGTACACTTTTTTGATAACAACCTATTATTTTTCAACATATGCAAAGCAAGATTATTCCATTAACGTTCTTATTTATTATATAGTTCTTATTACAAGAATTTCACATACGCTTCTGCACTATCCATCTTAGTGAATATATCAATGAAAAACCTAAATAACCGTGGAAAATGATGATACATAGATTATTTCTGTACTATTATTCATGAGGAGGTCAAGCACTCAAGAATTAGATGATCCTCTGGATTGTTGTTCCCATTGGTGAAATCCTCTTCTGATGAATCATTTAAGACACATGTTGGCAAAGGGAATGAACAGTGCAAGGTCACCAATATGACGCAGTTAGGTTGCATTATCAAATTTTCTGTGAAGATTTATAGACTGTCTTGATGATTTATATTCAACCTTTCTAAGAGTACAAGATGGAATTATAATGCTGGTATAAACTTTATCTTTATTTTTTTATTTGTTAACCTTTATTACACTGTTTGCCTAAAGGTACATTGGAAATGGAGCCAGAGGATCACTAGGTTGCTGATTCAGTGTTTGGAATCAACTGAGTACATGGAAATTCGAAATGCTCTTATTATGTTGACTAAAATATCAGGTGTTTTTCCTGTTACTCGGAAGAGTGGTATCAACCTTGAAAAGCGGGTAAATTCTAAAATTAGGAAAGGTTTTTTCTAGTGGACATTTTCTAAGTGTTGATTTGCAATTGCTCATCGCCTTCTGTTTTTCCTTTGCATAGGTAGCTAAAATAAAAGGTGATGAGAGGGAGGATCTAAAGGTTTTGGCCACTGGTGTTGCTGCAGCTTTGGCAGCTAGAAAGGTAAATTATGAAATGGAATCCCATTCTATCCCTTTATAAATATCAATGGCCAAAAAACAATGGTATTTGGCAATGCTCAGAAAAGTGTAATCGTTGAGGCATTTTTCTTTCATGAGACAAGGCGTAAGCCACTCCCGTAAACCAATAAAATGTTAAAAATTATTAAATTGCCAAATAAGTTCATAATACATTATAAACAATCTTCAAAATTCATAATAGAACACTTAAAAGTGTGCAAACAAACAAAATAAAAATCTTTAAAAAACTACTATTTTACTGGTGGAGACACTGGATTATTCCCCATGTGAATCTGTGAGAAACACCCTTTTTTAAATTTTTTAGTGAGCAGTGTGTTATTCTCAAATTGGATCTATCCGATTTTTTTTATAATTTTTGGGCCACAAGCCCAGAGACGGTGTTGTGAGGCGTGTGCCTCACACAACTGTGGCTTATGTCTCCTAAAAACCGCCTTACAGTAAGTTCCTTGAGGCACTTTTTGCACACGTCACTCTGAGGTGGGCCTAAGGTTTCAATTGGGTTTTCTAAACCACGTGACTATTTAGAAAAAATGCCTTAATGGATGTAACACACATCCCCTTAATGGTTATTCTGGATTGTATCTTCTATAGACTAGTGCTGGGTTGCATGCCATTAATTTGTCGGGCAGTATTTTATGGCTTGATTGGCTGATCTAATGATATGATTCACTTTACAATTTATGATTGTTCATTTGTGGATGGCATGAACAACTCCACGACAGTTCTGGATTGTTGTCTGTCTATAAGTATTAGCGATATTGTTTTAGAAATTGAGTTGTTTCCTTAAATAGGTCAATCTAAGGATTGTCTGTTTTATGTTGTTGTATTGGCAGCCTTCATGGGTTACAGATGAGGAATTTGGCATGGGTTATCTTGAGATAAAGCCTGCACCAGTACCGGCTTCCAAGTCTTTATCCGTGAGTGCTGTTGCTGTGCAAGATGGGGCTGGGGCGAATGGTTCTCCTGCTGAGCTCATGGGGAGTAGACCTGTTTCCACAGTAACCTTACATTCAGATTCTGGGAGTAGGGGCAAAGACCTAAGAACGAGGGCTGCTGGAAGGATTGAAAGAACAGAAAGCACCTCGCTGAAATCTGATCCTTCACATTTGAAATTAAAAGGTGGCTCAATTAATGGAATGGATGTTCACTCTTTAGTGCCATCCACCTTAAAATCTGGAATATCTTGCTCAGTTGAAAATCTAAAACAGATGGATGAATCTGCAAATAAACAACTGGAAGAAAACTCGAAAGTTACTGCTAAGACGTCAATGGAATCTGAGGTATGTTGTGAAGAAATTATTCTTGCATTGTACAGTGAATGAGGATTGCAAGTTTACAACTGAGTTTAAATAAGATTTCTCACCATTTGCTGTTTGGACACTGAATATATGTGAAGAGATTAAGCATTTTCGTCCTCCTCAAATTCTGCCAGTCAAATAACTGTTCTCTTTCCTGGTGTGACATTTTGTGTATTTTTTGATACAATGAATGCTGCTTCAATACCAAGTTTGCCTCCTACTTAGTTGGAATTCGTAATATGATAACCTCCACTGTTATATCTGCTGGGAGTTATTGTGTATACTGTGTTTATAAATGTTTGTGTGCAAATGGGGAGAATAAATTGTTTAATTCTCATTCATGATTTTAAGAACTTTACACAGATATACAGAGAAGTATATAATCTACACTATAAGGAAATTACTGAAGAGCTGATCTAGCACAAAAGCTAGGAGATTATGAACAAAGCAAAGTGTCCCAAGTATTTTTTTTAACTGACGTAAATCGAGTATGATAAATTTTATGAAAGAATGTCAGGTGTTTTAAGACCTTTGTTAGCATCCTACTTACCAAATAAGATGTTAAAACTTCTTGTGTTGACCTAAATAGGTCCCTATTCTTAGGAGTGTTGTGATGTTGGTGGAGAAAATTGAGATTCTGTAGGGACAAACCAAAATTAACTTGGTCAGTGGTAATTGCCAAGGAGCTAGGTGGTTTAAGCTTCTTGTAGATCTAGCAACTCAAGAATTGAGTTGGGGTAGAAGGATTTATGTGGTCGACCCCAAATTTATTGGGAATTAGACTTAGTTTGTTGTTGCATGTTGTTAAAACTACTGCATCCCGAAGATCTTTTGAAACTCCATTAAATATGGGACCTAACAACTTGTAATAGATATCGGATCTTCTTTCAGCAATTTTGTTTTGCTGAGTGTTAAAATATGAAGGTTGATGAAAATGCGTGTTATTTTAAGAAAATTTCAAGCATAGCATTGAGTACATATAATGACACAAAAAAATTAAAAAGGCCTTTTTGGTTTTGTATTTTTCTTTTATAAGAATAACCCAACAGACCCTAATGTGATCACTAACAAAGCTTATGAACCATTTAGTCAAATTCTTTTCAATTGAGATGGTCCCTGGACAATTATGTATAAAGGGGATTTGACAGGAAAAAATAAATTTGATGGTATTTATTGCAAATTCGCATTGAAGATGTAAGGAGTTTTTGTTTGTTTTTAATCAAAATACGATCAATGGGCAGGGTTTTTAAGCCTCCGCCTAGACCAATGGGGGTTGGATTTTGTAGAGGGAAATAATTGGCTCAAATAAGAAAAGGTAGGATGGCCAAGTCTCTAATGCCATAACACTATCTTTTCAATAGTAGTGTCAATTGTACCTTCACGAAGGGAAGGCCGTGCCACTTTTGGACAGCATTTTTGCGACTTTGTTAGGTCATCCTGTCTCACCGTATTCTCTTGTAATTGAATTATTGTTGTGTTATTTTAGCCCATTTGATGTCCATTATTTTGAAAAAAAAATGTTTTGAAAAGTGATTTTTTTGGAGAATGTGTTGTTAAAAAGTGAAAAGTTTTGGGTTTACGTGCAAAATATTTTATTGTGTGAATGTGTGCTTGAAAGTGAGTGTGAATTAAAGAGTTTTGGAATAATGAATGTCAAACATGGACTTAATCTATTTTATAATTTCAGGTGAAGTTTTATTACGTGAAGCACCAATTTTCCACAAAAACAGTGAAAGCAAAATTTTGTGACTTTAGGAAAGATTTAGGTCAAAATATTCTTATTAATGGGTTTGCTACACCAGAGTCTCCAAGTCTGTTTTACAAATTGAATTTGTTTGTTCAAAATCCTAATATATTGATTCGGATCTGGATTATCAATGGGTATTTAATTAGAATTGAAGAACAATAAAAATGGAATTGTAGGCCATCAAGAGGCCTACTATCTCCTCTCACTGAAATTTTCCCTGAATCAGAAATTGCCTTACCCTTTTATTTATTTGGTGCGTCATCTATTTCCTGAAACTTCTGTTCTCTTTCCTTGCCGATTCCCTCTTCTTACCTGCTTCTATCCTTTTTCCTTGTTGATTCCCTCCTCTTTCCTTGCTTGCTTCTTCCCTCCACTTTCACTTAGCATATGTCCTTCGGATAGGGGGTCTATCATAAAAATCAGTTGCTTCCCTGTTAAACTTGATGCAGAATCCATCTTTGGATGGATTTCCTAGTGTTCTTTACTTGCAAACTAATAATGTGATCATAACTATGCTGCTGTTTTGTTGGTTACTCTTATTGTTATTATTTTAATATTACATACCGGGTGCATTATCAAACTTCAGAATCTTTAATGTCCTTTCAGGTGTTATTTTTGTTTGTCTTTTTACAAATTAACTTCTCGATGCAGGTGAGATCTTCAGTAAAGAGGTCAACAGCAGCTGGATCTCTTGCAAAACAAACAAAGCAGGATCCTGCCAAAGATGATGGTAAATCCGGCAAAGCTGTTGGAAAAACTTCAGTCTCGTCTTCTGGTGATAAAGATATATCTGTTCATCCATTTGAAAGCAGGCAAATTGAGATTGCTTACATTTCTTCTGCAATTGCAGGCAATCCTAGCTCTGTTTCAGCTTCAGCAAAAGGAACAACCTTGTCTACAAGATCATCAGATCATAACATCGAAACAAAAGCAGGGATTGCAAACTCAAAGTCTTCTAATTCAAGGGTTTCTGCTGGGAAGGATGATGGGACTGACACTTTGGATGTGCATAAACAGTCCACTTCCCGACCTATTCATTCTCCAAGGCAGGACAATCTTGTTTCTGCATTGAAGTCTGGTGATAAACTACAAAAGAGAACTATTCCTAATGATGAACTTGATAGGCTTAATAAGCACCGAAAAGGAGAAATTGATTTAAGCGACTTTGATGGAGGTGAGGTTCGTCTGTCTGAAAAGCAGAGGTTAATTGATGCACGGGTTATTGATAAACTTCTTCCAACAGATTTTGACAAACCCGGATCTGATGAACCAAGGGTCACAGATAAGCTTGTAGATAGATCTAAAGATAAGGGCAGTGAAAGATATGACAGAGACTACAGGGAACGGTTGGAACGCCCTGAAAAGTCTCATGCGGATGATATTTTACCTGAAAAATTAAGAGACAGGTCGTTGGAAAGGTATGGAAGAGAGCGTTCTGTTGAAAGAGTCCAAGAGAAAGGTGCTGATAGGAACTTTGATAGGCTAGGTAAGGATGATAGAAATAAAGATGACAGAAGTAAAGTCCGGCATAATGAAGCCCCTGTGGAAAAATCACACATAATTGATAGAATTCATGGGCAAAGCTTGCCTCCGCCTCCACCTTTGCTCCCTCACGTATTTCCCCAGTCAGTTAATCCCAGTAGGAGGGATGATGATGCTGATAGGCGGTTTGGATCTGCCAGGCATATGCAAAGACTTTCTCCAAGACACGATGAGAGAGAGCGAAGACACTCTGAAGAGAATATTTTATTACAGGATGATGCAAAACGTAGAAGGGACGATGATTTTCGGGATAGGAAGCGAGATGAGCGGGACACATTATCAGTTAAGGTATCTCACAGTATTCCTCTTCTAACTGCCATCAATTTATGTACGCGTTATTTATACATCTAGAATTTTATAAATACTTTTTATCTCAATGGCATATAAATCCCATGCTTGAATGTACTGTGCATGTATAATCGGAAAGCCAAAAGGTTTATCCCTGTTTGCACCTTGGTGCTTTCACCCACGATCTACGGATTGCTGCTTCATACTTCCACCCATAAATGCAAATTGTGCGGCCATTAATTTATGTAATCACATTGGGAGATGGGTGCAACGTGTGAAGGATCTGTCCAGTTAGGTGGTAGTGCTGCACAACTATTCTTGACCATCAAAGGAAATTTATTATGATTTGTTTTTGGTGGTGGCTTACTGTTAAAACAATCTTTGATTGGGGTGGGTCATGGTTGTATGATTGTGTTATTTAACTTTGAATATTGACCAACATTTTTTAAGTTTTCTGTTACTTCTAGATTGAGGTCCGAGATACTTGATTCTGATGCCACTTGAATTTTGTGACTTGCACATGTAGGTGGATGAAAAGGAGAAAGAGAGGGAGAAAATGAACATTCTAAAGGAGGAAATGGATTCAAATGCTTCCAAGAGGCGGAAACTGAAAAGGGAGCATCCGTCATCAGAACCCGGTGAGTATTTACCAGCAGCTCCACAACCTTCTTCCCCTTCAATTAATTTGTTACAGTCATATGATGGAAGAGAGAGGGGAGATCGTAAAGGGGTTATAGTCCAACGTCCAGGTTATATGGAGGAGCCACCTCTCAGGATTCACGCCAAAGAAGCAGCAGCCACTAAGGCAGCCCGTCGTGATAGTGATCTGTATCCTCAAAATTATATAAGATTTTAATATCTCCATGTTAATATATCCTCTTGGACACATGGCCATTTTGCATCCCAATTTTTCTGTCCTTGCAGATCTCTATATATTTTTCTGGTATCATGTTAAACATGCCATAGTGATATTCATCTGTAACATAACATCTTTCTATATTTTCCAAAACTGGGGAGTTTCGGTGGTTACTCGTTTAGTTGACATGGGTTGAAATGATTTAGTTGCTTTATCTTGCACATTTGCATTGCCAGTACTGCTTGTAGTCGAAATTATGAATTTCTTAACAAGCGTTTTAGGATGTACGACAGAGAGTGGGATGATGAGAAGAGGCAGAGAGCTGAACCAAAGAGGAGGCACCGCAAATAAATATGACGCCAACTGAAAATTTGTCTAGTATGAAGCAAGCCTACATTGCTGAATTTTCATTAGCATTCAAAAAAACTAAATGGTTCCCGGGATGATTCTGCAATCTGCGCTTATTCAGTGTTTTTTGGGTGCCATTAGAGATCAGTTGGGGTATTATTTATCTCTACATTCCAATATCGACTCGACTTGCTCCATTATATTTGAGGTATACTGATAACTCCAAGGAAGGAAAAATTCTTACTAGCTACCAATAGCATGTCATGCTAGAATGTTATATATAAGCTGTAAATTTTGAGTGATACTTTCTGCGACGCCTTGTAAGCTTTTGTACCAGTAAAATAAACTTATTTGTGAACATTCTTGTGACATGTATTCTTTTATTATTTGATATTCAGCAATTTTGCTCAATATTAAGCCCGTTCTATTTAGCTAAAAATCAGTTTTTTTTTAGTCGATTTTGATAAAAATTGATGAAACATATGGTTGAAGAGTTGATAAAAGTTGTGAATTTCATAAAATGTGTTGAAAAGGAGTTCGAGGAAAAATGAATTTTAAGAAAAGGGGCCAAACTAAAGTCCATAGTATAAGTATAAATTAGTTTTTTCAAGTATAAATTCCTGAAATCTAGTGAAGAATTACCAGGTCAGTCACCTGAGGTTGAGTCTCATTTAGGAAGGGTGAAATTGAAAATACAAACAAAAAATATGAATAAGAAGTTGAAGACTAACGATAAGAGAGAAGAAAAAAATGTATGCACGTATGGTTGATGTAAGCTAACTCTACTCAAGTAGCTCTTTATTAGTAAGTGTGTTAGATCTTTGGCCTTGAGAAAATTGCCTTAAAACCAAATTTACTACTTATCAAGGGATGTGTATAGGTAGATGATGATGGTGATGTTGTACACTCGATCTACTAGAATAGTACTGATTTTGCTTAGTCTTTGACTATCACATGGAATTGAGTCAAAAATGTGAGTAATATTATTTAGATGTATCGGTGTTTAGCATTAATCTAAGTGACAATTAAATAACATTAAATGATAAATTAAATGATTTATTTAATTGGACTTGTTGTCACCTGGTGTCCAGCACCAATAACATTATTCCAAATATATATTTGGACACTACAATTATGGGTATCCATTTTGGACACTGGACATAATTTTCTTATCAAATTAGCACTAAACTTCCAATTTTTATTCATCTTCGTCCTTGAAAACTAATGGAGCACCCATTTTTTTCCCATTTTACCAAATAAAAAAAAAAAAGTGTCATAGAATTAGTTTTGCACAAATCATCCCAAGCTTATAGGCCTCGTGTAAAATCAGTTCACGTTCTTTTTTAGTTTGCACTATACTCAACTTTAGATTCTGGTGTGAAATAGTCCTTCAGATCAGTTTCCATCCATCTGACCTTTACAGATCCTGACTGGAAGGACTATTTTCACACTAAAACCTTGGGTTGGGGATGGAAATGCAAAGGAAAAATAATTAACACTGGTTTAGTGCCAGACCTATAGGTTGAGGACTACTTGAGCAAATTTCCCAGCATCTATTCATTCAATTCATTAAAATCTCAAGTGTTAAATTCAAAGACAAGAAAGCTGAGGATCCTGTAAAACATATTAGCAAATTCATACGACTTTACTTTTTATTTGGTAGGTAGTGATAAACAGTTACATGTAATCCCCATCATATTGTCAAAAATATGCCAGAATTTATGGACCTTTCTATGCTGCAGCGATTATCAAAAACAAAGACAAAGCAGAGGGAGGTGGTGGAAAGGAAAATGCGCAACTTGTGCTCAAGAAAGATGGAGGGATGAGAACTCCTCAACATGTGCTCATAACAGGTGCTAGGTTGGCCGCCCAAAAGAATTCCAAAGATCAAATGATGGGAAAATGCATCACAGGAACCAAGAGAACTGCACCAGGACCAAAAACACGAGGGTAAGTATGATACAAAGGTCAGTAACAGAAAATGCAGCCAAACGCCACACAGCAAGAAGAACGAAGATACAAGAGAACGAGAACATTAATAGCAAATCAGCTTAGGTTACGTAGGAGGAAAGACGCCATATAACACTCCCAAGAATTGTGAAACGTTAATAACACAGATCAGATATTAGCTTGTGAAACAGTGTAACAAAACTGAATGGAAGCAATAAAAGTTTATAACCCTCACTAACTGAGTTTCCAATAAACTCACTCCACCAACAACCCATCTCTCCTCCCCCTACCCGCCCGCTCGCCATCTCCCAACACAACACAACACAAAATGCATAATTTTAATAGTAACCAACTTTCTTAGAATATTTGAGTTGACTTGTAGACTGGAAGATAAAAACCAAAACATTCATTTCTTTTGCCGCTAAACATAGCAACAAGAGGAGCCATCCTTAATTAGTAAAAAACTGACAGTGGCAATTCTTAAAAATATTTAGGCTGGAAGGACTGTTTCAGCAGTCTTGTCAAATAAGAGCTGTTTAATTGGTCCAGTGATGAGACAGTTGCCAATAATCGTGTTTCGATTAGATAGTGAAAGAGACCTCACTAAAACAATTTCTCAAATAAAGTATACCTTGGAACCATTGTTTTAGGGTGACAAAGCCTGGAAAACATCAACCTAATTTTGTTTTGACATGAATGCAATGAAAATGGGGACTTGAAATGGATTAAATATTTTGTTAGTTCTACACACATGGATAGTCTGTTTTTTTAGCAGTAGTAACGGGTTCAAAGTTGTGTTATGCCACGAATGTACTCCCTTCAGCTAACTTCCAACTATCATCAGGTAGATGATCATTGGATAAGCTCATTTTATTTCTTATCATCAAACAAAATAAGCACTAAACTACTCTTCCATCTCCATGTTGGGAGGTGCAGAACAAAGAAATCTAAAGAAAAATGACCAAAAACTTCCATTATAAAATCAGAAGGGAGTCTAAGAACAAAAAAATATGACCTATACAACATTGTGTCAACAAGATGGGTAATACTTATATAGGAATAACTGTGCCTGTTTATGCATTAGTGCAATGTAAGAGCTTGATATGACACTAAATAAAATACAAGTAGTTTGGCTTTCAAGAACAGCGGAGCATTATCCCCTAACTTAAAAAGAGAGTAAATATATGAGATAGATATATCCTACCCGTAATCTCTAGTTTGAACCTTTATCTTTGCCCTCATCTGCAATGGCATCAGTTACCAGGGCCGCTGGTCTCTGATCTATGACCTCATCTATAATCCCAAACTCCTTCGACTCTTCTGGCGTCATGAAATAATCACGGTCCATATTCTTCTGAATTACTTCAATAGGTTGTCCTGTATGCTTTGAGTATAGTGCATTCAATGCATCCCAAACACGAACAATCTGCTTGGTATGTATTTTCATGTCCTCAGCCTGCCCGCTGTATCCACCAGAAGGCTGATGAATCATAATGGTAGCATTTGGGAGAGAACGTCTCTCACCCTTTGCACCAGCAGCCAGGAGAAGAGAACCCATCGATGCAGCTTGGCCCAGACACGTGGTGTTGATTGGAGATCGGATGTACTGCATTGTATCGTAGATAGCAAGACCTGCATGAAAAATATATAAAAAAGATAAAAAGAATAATCTTTTTCAAGATTCAGTACATGAATTTTGGCAAATCAAGTATAGTGTATGATAAAATAAATTAAGTAATCCTCCATTTGTAGTGCATAGGCATGGAGACACACACATACATTTCCTCACAATTATTTTTCAAGCACAGAAGGAAAACTGCAAAAACAGTACTTGAGAGTGAATCTTTTCTCAAGGTCACCAAAGGAAATTTTCTGTCCTACGGTGAATCAAGATTAAAATTGGAATCTTTTCTAGCTGTTGTTGAAAATTTCCACTTCACTGGGCTAAATATTTCAGACCCTCAAGTTGTGATCATAGTATTTGCAAAAACTATAAATAGATATTCACAGGAATAGTAGTGAAACAATCTAATTGTAACCCACATAGCTTGTGAAAGGCATGGCTTGTAAGTTTATGAGCACTTTGTGCACTCTCCCCTTACAAACCACTTTGGATACAATTAAATACTTACAACTAGTGACGTGTTTTCATATACCAAGAAAACAAATATAATTCCAAAATGAAATGGAAAAAGTGGGTACCGGCAGTGACAGCACCACCGGGGGAGTTGAGGTACATGTGGATGGGTTTAGATGGATTCTCAGACTCGAGGAAGAGGAGCTGGGCAACGACGACGTGAGCAGTGTCGTCAGAGATAGGGCCATTGATGCAAATGATCCTCTCCTTGAGCAAACGAGAGAAAATGTCGTAGGCGCGCTCGCCGCGGGAAGAGTGCTCAATCACCATTGGAATCAGACTGTAACATCTAAACGGGTTTGATGATTTCCGGGGGCTGACGCTGTTGGTTCCATTCCATAGCTTGCGAGAAAGGATTCTCCCCCGCATCATTGCGAAAATCTTCGATTAGGGTTTTTCAGTTACTACTTGGAAGGAGAGGAATAGGATTAGGGGAAAATGGTACCTTTAACAATTCAGTCCGGTTTTATTGTACACTACTGTCAGCCGGTCGATATTAATTGGACCGATCTACACTTCGAGTCCTAGTATTTACTTTTCTAATCTTTTATTTTTGTGAATCTATTGCCACTAAACATTAATATTTTTAAATAGGCCCTAAATTTTAATTCAATTTCACCTTATTTGATTCTCATTATTTTCAAAATACATCTCTCTCTCCTTTTCAATCGCAAGTTCTTCAATAAGATAATATTATATTCAAATCCAAATTTTTTTCTTATTTTTTAACCATACATTATTTATCAATCTACTATTCCAAAATGTATTTTTGAGAAAGAATGATGTTCACACATGCTTTATATCATATTTTGTTGTCTATCTCGAATTACCGATTTGACAATCATATTTGACCGATCTTCAATACAATTGCCATGTTGCACCATATAAACAAAAATTGTAAATGAGGATTGCGACTTTAGATTAAACATTTTTTTTACATCTTTCGCTTAAAGTAAATAAAAATATTAAAAAATAATACATAATTAAAGGATTAACTAAGTCGGTGTTCAATTTTGTTGAAAATTAGATTTTTAGTAGATTTTGATAAAAAAATTATAAACATATAGTTGTAATTTGATAAAATTTGTGAGTCTTATTAAACGTTTTGTTAAAAATGAGTTTGGGTATAAAAAAAATGGAACTTAAGAAAAGGGACCAAACATGGGCTAAATTAAGTGCATTAGAGTACTAGCACCCACCGTGCTATCTTATTGGGCTACAACTATTTTCAATTTCAATAATTTTTTATATAGTAGTGGGTGGGTTTACGCTACTTTCGTGTTTGTTTTTGTAGGGTTTCGCCTTTCTCACCATTATTTAAACGGCCACGAAGTGATTACGTACAAGTTCTTTTGCGATATTATAGCTAATGGAGAAGTGAAGTTTGAAACTAAATAAAAATTCATTGATCAAATTGAAATTAATTTCAAATTATGTACCTAATTAAAATAAACTAACTAAATTAAAATTCATGGATCAAATTGAAATTAATCTCAAATTATGTAACCTAATTTAAATAAACTAAAGCTAAGTTAACCAATCGAGAGCTAAATTAAGTGCTACTAATAGTTGATTACCTAAAATGCCATTTTTTTCAAAAGCCGGAGGCCCTAGCTGCTATTTTCCCTTCGCGAATTATCGAGCACCTCCGCCTTCCATTTTCAGTCGCTTCTATATATAAAAAAGCATAAATGTGCAGAGCAGGGTGAAATAGCCATGGAAGATAGCTTCAAAGTTCGCATAGATAAAGTATTCGGGTCGCTAGGCAATTCAGCGTCGTCTTTGAGCGTAAGCCCTTCATTGTGGTGCCTCACAGACGACGAAATCAAAAAACAAGAATGGAATCGGAACAAAGAAGAAGAAGAAGTAGTAGATGAATATGAATATGAAGAATCTGGACCCTCCGATTACCAGCCGGAAAAACCCGAAACCGATGTTGGGGCCCATCTGGAATCGGATCTTCAGGAACTGAGTGACTGTGAAGAAGAGGATGAAATTGATGGAGAGACGAAACATCGTAGTTCTAACACTGTTGATGATGAAGTCAGGGATGTTCAATCCCTAATTGGACTTGACTGCACCCTTGATTATGAGGTATATTGAATTAATTTTAAGAATACACTATATAATTGTTTCGTTATTTCTTTTTTCTTTATAGATATGACGAGTTAAATGTTTCACCTGTCACTGAACTTATATCTTAAAACGCCTCCAAGTAATTTAAACTTTAATGCATTGCACACCATCAATCATTCATCATGTTTCATAAGTTGCTAAACTTTAAAATACTTATCGATCACTCCTCCACCATGTTTCATTGGTCACTGAATTTTAAAATTCTTTCGAGTGGTCACTGAACTTCATAATGTTTCTAAATCAAGTCAATTTTCTATTAGTTTCGAGCTAGATAAATAAATATCGGATAACGAGAGTCCCAATTTAAGATGGAAATATAATTTCTCTAGTCATCAAAAGCTATGTTCAATGAGATAAAAGAATGCAAGATTCAAATTGACATAAATCTTAATTTAGATAATAATCTTTCTTTATGTCGAGAAAATAAATTAGAGAAATTATTTCTTTATTTCGATTATAATCAAAGAATCAAATCAAGATAATTAAAAATTATATCTCAAATAGCCAGTGAAATTTTCGATTTAGAGTCAATAATATTAATCAAGACTAACAAAATATAATTTTTAGAGTTGTCACAAAGTAATTCAAGAGAAAAGAATGGTGCCGTCTTTGTGTAAATTTTCAATTTTTGAAAAGTTGAATCCAATGACTACTCGGAAGCATTTTAAGGTATAGTGAATAAAGCGTGATAGAAGTATAAGTTCAGTGACTAATGGAACATGGTAAGTGAGTGATGGAGTGTAACATGTTAAATTTCGGTAATCACTCGAAAGCATTTCAAAAGTTCAGTGACTAATAAAATATGGTGAGTGAGTAATGATATACAATGTGTTAAAGTTCAATGACCACTCGAAAACATTTTCAAAATCAGTGAGTAAGCGTGACGGAGGTATAAGTTCTGTGACTAATGAATCATTTAACTCTAGATATGCCTATTGCAGTACAGTGATTATATGCATATATTGTTCTTGTTATATTGTTGACGTAAAAACCTATATATGTGTCACTATATTATGATTTCATCCGGTTTACATTGTTATTCTGCCATATTATTGAACCCAACTTAGGCAGAGGAAGCCAATTTATATGAATTTCTTAAGTCTCTTTCACACACTTTAAATAACAGTTCAAGAACACAGGAAATAACTAACACCTGTGTCTGCTGGACCTCGGGTGAAGCTCTCTTGCACTATGTAAAATAAATTTTAGTAAAACTTTCAACAACTGAGTCCTAGCCACTTAGAACACAAAGCAAAAGACAGAAGAATCAAGAATTGAGAACACCAAGTCTTCCTTCTACACGCTAGAACTGAAAAAAATAGTGGCTAAAGAATGAGCGACTCAGAAACAATTTCTGTTGTGTAGTAATCAGGAAAACAGAAGATAAAGAAATTTCCAGGAGACGTACTGCAACCACAAGTGATCTTTAATGAACGGTTCACAATGATTCTGACCTGAACATAAAATGAAGTCACCACTTCTAGTCTAGTACTGATAAAATCGTGAAGGTCACATATAACTTTATGAGTGAGATACTGTACTCCCTCTACTTGTGATTTTGAAGCAGCATTTGCACAAACTCTACCTTTGCTTCTCAACAATGAGTTAGAACACAATGCAGTAACTTCCACCAATCTTAGCTATTTTTTTTCCTGTTAGACCATCTTTGGTATTTGCGCAGTTCAAGACAATGCTTGAACTTAGACATAGGAAGAACTTTAGTCCCAAAATCTCTTATCCTCCTCGGTGGATAGTTTCACCATTTCTACCAATCGTCTTGAAATCTTTCCTCTTGCTAAATATACTTAACTCCTAAATGCTTAGATCTCTCATGATATACTGAATTTTTACATAAGTGCAAGGAAGTTTGGCTGTCAATATGTAAAAGAACCCTGTTGTCCAGGAACTTCAACTCTTGCAAAGGTCCTTGCGACCATTCTGATCCCTTTATAGCATTTATTTTTATTTATTCAGCCTCAATGCTAGAGAGTGCAATTGTAGCTGGAAATTGAGATTTCATCTTGTATAGAAGTTAGTCAAAGTCGACATGAATAAAATTGTTGATCCTCTTTTATCCCCATCTAATGCAAAATTGGCATCCACAACTTCAAAATCCTTGCGTCGCCCCACATTGATTGTTTCATTTATCTCCCCATCGAGAAAGGCAATTGTTATGTTAAAATCTTGCAAACATACGGGTTCGTTGTACAAATAATAATCGTGATGATAGAGTCATCGTCCTACAGAGAATAATGTCCAATTCTAGTGTATTTCATATATTTAAATTCGTGATTGTAACAAAATATGATTGATTTGTATCTAACTACGTTTTATAAATACGAAAGCAATAAACACTGGTTTAAATTAAATGTGACGAGCATATTGGATTTCCGATTCTACTAATCAATATATAATTTCAATCCTCAACTTGTGATAGTTAATTCAATTCATGCAATTGTGACGATCGATAACTCCACTTTTATTTACTATTCTTTTTCAAGATATAATAAACCTATATTTATCACAAGACGGTCATATTCCTAGTCCGTATTCATATGACAAACATGTATTGAAGTTTAGGATTATCACACAGTACACTTCATAAATACTATTCCTAATATTTATTGTTCATGTGTTCCATAAACAATGTTCTACCTATCGTGAGTTTTTTCAACACTACGAATAATAAACTTTTTGCCCTGATGGTGCACAAGTATTAAAAGTTAAAACAATATGATTATTACATGTTTATGGAATCACAACGCAAGAATTAAACTAAAAACACCAACTCTTGAATTAGAAATTAAGAATAAAGAGTTTTGTCATCCAATACAATTAAATTTAGCCTAACATATTAATGTAAGAATTATATAGACAATAAAAGGAAGTCATCACCCAAATCATTGAAATATGATGAAAATCTGGAAATCTTCAATTCAAGCTTTAAAATCCGGATCCAAACGATGAATTCTTCGTTCTTCGATGTAAATTCTCTCTCCTTTTTTCCCCAAAATTCTGCTCTTCCCCTTTTCTTCACGAGATTTTTCCTTATAAGATGTCAAAAAGATAGCCCTAAATTATTAACAAAACGAAATAAGAAAACTTAGATTTTTCCCCGTTTAATAGTGAGGTACGCTCCAAGTGCAAACTACGCCTGAGGGTTTCAGGCAGCCTCGCTTTGCGCGCGTCTTGGTGCTCTTTTTGGGGCCTAACTTTCCCCGAGCTTTTTTCTTCCTTCTTCAATTCTCTCCATTCCTTTCACATCTTTTCTCGTCCAATTGGGTCTTTGCATTCTTGACTTTTCATTTCTCACTCCAAGCCAACTTTTGATTATTTGCATTTTAATCCCTGCTTCTCTTTTTGTTTCAGTTGACCCCCTTTCTTGTTCCTTTTCTCCAATTCTATTTTATTCATCGATATAAACCTAAAATATGCAATAAACAACAAAATCAACTATATTTTAATCTAAATATCAATGTTTTGACGCCCTAAATAAGTGTACACACTTATCAGCAATCATCCATCTGTTCTAGTTGCCAATCAAATTCAACCACTAGAGCAAGGATGACTTTTGATGGTTTTGTATTTTAACCACGGGTGAGAAGATCTATGAAAAATCTATTCCAGCCTGTTGAATGAAGCTGTTCCCTGCCAGCTTAGGTTTGTATCTTCATGGTTATGATGCTGCCATTCCCTTCTTTACCGGCTTAAATTATAATTTAAGCTTTGCCAAACATGCACCAAGTTTTTGTTAAAATTTTATTAGACTAGATACATTCTACCAATCATGAAGATGGCGACATGTTTTACTTTTATTTTCTGGCCTTCATGCTGATTTATTTTGGTTCTTCTTTATTTTTATCCATTATTATTATTATTATTATTATTATTATTATTATTTGGGTATGTATGTGTGGGTCAAGTTCTTTTGTGGTAAATAGCACCTGACTAGACATTTGAGCAAAACAAACTACTAAGTTTTACAAGTGTTTAATGTGCACTTGCACTCTTCTTTAAGAAGGCCAAAGTTTTTGTAATTTGGTTTGACACTATGGAGGAGATCAAACATGTATGTATGGTTGGCAAGAGACGATCGTATCTTGGTGGCTGCAAACATGAATTTCAAAAATGATTTTATTCATTGGACATCTGTGCAAGGCATAATTTGTAATTATCACTTGGTTAGAGTTTAAAATGTGTATATTTTCCTTTTTCTTTTTCCAGGTAGAAGTTGACTTACATCCATTCTTGGGTTGGTTTATGCAGGAAGAAGAAGATGAATATGACAAAGTGGCTGTCTGTAGAGAAGAGGCTGGTGACCGCCTATACATGAGGGACGTGAAAGTTGCTGAATATGGATTTGAGAGACCTAACACTTATGGTGAGCTTCCGAACACATTCCAGGATGTTGTTAGAGATTCGCGTGCAAATCACATGGCTGCTATACTTAGGCTGAAAGAAGATGCAGAGGCAGCCGGGAATATTGATTCCTTACAAGTTGCTGATAACTCTGTGGCCCTGGATGTGGAGACTGAAGATCTTAACCAAGTAGAACTCGATGATTATAAGCCAAAATCTATTCTGAAAAGAGGAAGTCACGAAGACTCGAAGTCTGGGAAGCGCGTCCGCTTCCAGTTGAACTCTAAAGGCAGTACTCAGAATCATGAACAACAATCTTCAGGAGCCAGTGATTTGGTGTCAGGGCCACGTTCAGGGGATGATGTTGCAGCACTACAAGAAGCATCTGATCTTTCGCAATATTCATCTGGTGTTCCAGACTATCTAAGGAACCCTTCGAAGTACACACGATATACTTTTGATTCATCTGAAGACATGAATGAGCAATCCAATCGAAAGGCGTATATGGAGTTTTTTCATCGGTTGAGGAAGGGAAACACTGAGAGCTCATTGCAGGATGACACTTGTGCTGACATCCCAAAATCAATAGTTTTCACTCCAAAAAAGAAGCCAGAAGATGACTTAATGGTGAAAAGACGGAACGAGTCTGTGGGAGATGGTGCTAAGAAAAGGGGATTGCCCATTGGTGTTGCAGAAGAAGATGCCCAAGGAAGTGAAGTCAGTGCAATGGAAGAAGACGAGCCATATATAGCAAATGATAAAGGTAGCAGCTCGCAGAAACCAGGTCGCCAGTATCGGTCAAGGACCAGTGCACGTGATGACGACAACTTGACCTGACTACCACTTGGATAACATTCTCAGCAATTCAGTTCCAATACTTGATAGTTTGTACTGCTAGTTGGCTTCATCTTGTGAATTGCATGTGGAAAAAGGAGTTACATTTTCTTGTTACCTTGCAACCTGCATTGTTCGTACTCAGTTTCTTGGATGGCTGGTTGTTTCTCATGGTTAATTCCGCGCTAGTATCCATATTGTTTATTTCAAATTTACTGCAACATGTAAGCATGCACAGCGAACAGTTATTTTGTCATTGAAGGACGCGGTGGCTTCCTTTACCTCGTAATTTATCTCAAATGTAATTTCTCCAGTTTTGAAAGGATATTCACACATTTTTTATCTGAAAAATCAGAACGGTAGATCTTGGGGGCCTTAATGGATGCCACGTCAGATTTTTAGTAACCAAATGATCAATTATGAAATTGTTAACAACTTGAGTGACCAATAAGGTAACAAAAATATTTTCAGTAATCAAATTTGGAATTTCGTACATACTTCAATGATGTTGGTGAAATTACTCAATAAATAAAGCATAGGCCTGTATGAAGACAGGTTCAAATGAACGTTTTAAATTTTTTATCTTCAAACCATCAACTTACTCAACGCAACTTAAGATATAATTCTTCTCCGATAATGTCTTGTTGTTCGATACTACATCGACTAACATGACTAAATTAAACAACTTCATAAATTCATTGATCATCTATGATAAAATAAAATTCCAATGCCTAAAGTTCGGTAATCAACAAAGCTTTTTTGCCCACAAAGGAGAACAAACAAAAAAACTTAATTTGGGTAAAAGTGACCAAACCTAGAAGAATTCTTTTTCCATACACCATCCTCAGTCAAAACATCTCCATGATACCTTGAAAGTAAATAATTAGGCTTTTCAATGCAGGGGCAAATTTAATAATTACTGTATAGAAATCAGAATAGTATTATGAAAGAAAATTAAAATAAAACGTGGACAATAATATTGAGGCAGTAAAATAAAAAATAAAAAATGGTAACACAGTCTATCATGCCATCAAATATTATTGCAATCCATCATCTGCCCATCTCAAGCATATTCATCTGCAGCTTCTTAATAGGCTAGCTATGAAATCTGCTAGCTGTTTCCCGAAGGAGAGACAACTTCAGCACCGCATACCGGACAAACCTGCACCGATGCAGAATTTATGCATCCATCAACTCTCTAGTGTACAAGAACAAAATGTTTTTAACAGTGGGTTAATTTCACCTGCAGCCACTCACTAAACTTTTTCTTTTTTTCCTCGAGTCTGTCGATGAACTTAAGTTTGAAATATCATAGCTCCATCGTATTCAACCCCCACCTCCTCCCACAACTAATGGAAATTGCTTAGTAGGCAGCAAGACCACGTACCTTCCACATACTCACTTGGTGACATGCCAACTCATTAATAGTCCACTCGAAAAAGTGTCAAAATAAAATGTTAAAAGGCATATTTTTTTCATTTTGATACTTTCAGACGTGGTCTAGTGTTGAGTTGGCATGCCATGAAACAGTTACGTAATGATTCATCGTGGTCTGGCTGCCACCTAAGCAATTTCCGTCAGTTTGAGAGTGGAATGTTTGCGATGTTTAAAATTAAAAACAGGTTCGGTGAACAAGTTGAGATAAATTAAATTTAGTGTCTCGATTAAGACTTCGATGAAATCACAATAGGGGGCACTGGCCAAATGCAAAGGCAAATCAAGTGTGACCAGACTAAAATACTAAAACAGTATACAATGTCAACACACACATCAATTTCCAATCAATGTTAAGAAAGCAACATGGATTCATTGACCATGAAAAATACATCATTAGGAGTTCAAAATATCTCAAGAAAAATAACTGTCGTAGAATATTAAATTACTCTAGGCAAAACAAAAATTTGGCTCTTTTTCCTTGTATTCCTCTTTGTTCATCTCGTTTTATTGTTCTAACAGAATTTTCATGAAGCACAAATGAATTGTAAACCCCCAGAGTAAATCATGTGCTTCGGAATCTTAGAATTAAAGAACACAGAACATACCTTGTTTATTCTTAACCAATTATTTATGCATTCAGGATGGTAAGCATGTTTGCAGGAAAGCAGAGTCAAGGTGTCACCATCCTCATAATCCAACCTACATATAACACAGCTGAGGCCCAAGGGTAAAATGTTGTCAGCAATTCGACATCCACACAAGGGGCGGGGGAGTTAAATAAAAAATAGAATATATAATTAAAAACTAGCCAATGTGTACTAACGAATCACTGCTTCCGTCCTGAATGCTTTGTGATTTATAATTAACTGAAGGCAGAGAGGCAATTGTATCAGCAGGAAGACCCCTGCTCTCTGTTCCAACAACTTCACCCAGCGCAAGCAATTCCTGAAATGCCAAGTCAACCAATGAACTCAACGTAAGATATGCCCGAACAAAAGTAACCATGATGCCACTGAAAAGTTTACCTCATATGATAGTTCATCAGGATCAACCTCCTCCCATGCGTCCTAAAAGATTTAGTAAGAGGTGCTTCAAAATTCTACCAATAAATTCTAAAATCAAAATATTAAGAGAACTGATATAGTGTAGGATGTACTGGAAACAGAGTACAGGACTACATGTAGGCGTACCATTCAATTGATAAACCAATCATACAAAATTACTCGTTTCATGGTTAAAGCATAAACAAGAATCTCCAACACGTAGTATGGCAGCCTTAACTTGCCGCACAAAAATTCAAGAAACAATTAGCAATTAGTTGTACCAAAAAACATCCTCGTAAAGTTGCATATGGTCAATTATAAAGCCAATTGGGAGGCTCAATCCAATTCTTCCTAATCAATATTTACGAACTTCACCATCTTGAGGGGTTATAGGAAAGTTTGGATGAAACATCCACAACCCCCAATACAATATAAGCATTCATGATATGAAGGTAAAATGGTAGTGTAGCAACCTCTCTCCTTTTTCTATTAGAAAGGAAGAGCTAACTAAAACAAAGTGAATGGGTTAAATAATAAGGGGAGAAAATAATTGTCACGTCAATGTATAAACCTTCATCTAACTAATCTGTCATATCCTAACCATTCCTGCAGTTATGGGGATTTTATGGTATATTCATAGCGAGCATCTGGAATCGCCAGAAAGCTTGGACATTAGGGCTGAGATTTGTGGACTAAAATCCATTCAGCAATTGGCCATCATGAGGAAATTTCAAAAAAATCAATTGAACAGATCCATGGAGAAAAAGGCCCAACATGAGAAAACTGCCCACTCACGGTAAACAGTCCAAACTTTTATTCTTTCAGTCAAAATTTGCACAAGTGGTCACCAATTCAGATTGGCGACATCCTTCTACCTTCAAGAATCTCAGAGAAGATGGAAAATGGGATTTGCTTTCAGGGTGACAAAGCAAATTTAGTGAGCCATAATTGCAAAAATAAAGAGTTGCCAGCACTGGTCGTAAACAATAATTTGGAGGAACTAGACCTTAAAAGAGGTGGAAAAGGGGGGCTGGCGACATTGAGGAATGTGGGGTTGGTGAAACACAGCAATTTCCCTTCAAGTTTGTGATCGGACACAAAAACCAAAATGAAGCTCCCAAGACAGATTGGCCAATGTGCTATAATGGAGTTAATTGATTATGGGGGGTAACCCGCAATATTATTTTGGTTGTTAAGGTTCAACCTATGGAAAACCCACGAGTGAGTGCAACCGGGAATGGAATTTTCTTTGACACTACTAATGATAGTAGGTTGCTTTCGTAAGTCCAGCCACTTATTTGGGCTGAAAGATTCCTTTAGCGTCAATTGAATTGTGATTTTTTTTGCAAAAATAATGTCTTGCTGTACAGAATTCGTAATCTATAATTAGCCTGGAATTTCACCTTGAGTCCCAGGTGAATTTCGAGAGCGGGATACTGATAAGCCTCCAAGCAGGTTACTTCATCTATTTGTAGTTAGGGGAGGGTAGTATGGGTATTTCCAAAAGTAAGGGAAGCCTGCCAAAGAACAAAAGGGGTTGGCAGGGTGTACAATTCATTCATGGTGAATTTGGGTGTAAAATTGGTTAGTATTTTTATATAAAGGCAATATATTATGTTTCTAAGTAAAAATGGGGCATAAAATGTAGTGCAAAGAATCAAACCAACCATTAGTGACTTCAAGATCGAAGATCATATATTTGTCAGTTGGGTGAACTGAGAGCAATATACTATTTCAAGCTTTCTACAGCCATTCAAGTTTTTAACAATTGTCTAACCAAAGAAAACCATTTTTTTTTTAGGCCTTGTTTGTTCCACATTATTTTTTTCATTCTCATTCTTCTACTCATTTTCAACCACATATTCTTCAATAAAATAATATTTTCTATCACATCATTAACTTTTCCTTGTTTTTCAACCACACACATCATATGTGCACCAAACATACTCTTAATTCAGAAAAAAGATTTAGAATCTCAAAATATGACCATACCTAGAAAAGTTTGAAAAAATCTATATCCAGAGTTCAATGAAACCAGACCTGAGAATTATCACCATGATCCTCCTCTTCATCCTCACCTTCCCCGACAATCACTACATAATCATTAGAGCTTTGTCAATCATCACATAGTTCTCACAGATCAATTAAGGTAAAGCTAACAAAACAAGAACTAGGACAAAATGGTCAGTTTAGAAACTCACTTTCATTAATTCCAGCTATAGCTAACAACCTAACTGCCATTTCCCGTTCTTCAGCATCTTGTAAGGCCCTAGCGTAGGCCTCATCACTTGAAAAAGCTGAAGGGTCAAGTTCAACCGCTCGGTTCTCATCCTCACCTCCTTCAGCATGAGCATGCACATCAAATGCATCTTCTGCATCATCATCTACCTCCGGATCGGTGTCATCGTAATCTTCTTCACTGGCATCATCAAAATTGTCGGCGTCGTCATCGTCGTCATCATCGTGACGATGACTCCCAGCTTCCCAACTTCCATAATCACTGCCAACATGCATTCTCAGCATCATGTATGCCCTTTCCTATGGCACAGAAAAAAAAGACATTTAGCCTCTGATTGACTCCATTTTTCTAAAACTCATTTTCAATCACACATTTCATGAAACCACAATTTTTTTAACTTTTCAACCACATTTCATCAACTTTTATCAAAATTCATTTAAATTTGATTTTTAGCTAAACCAAATAGGGGCTTAATTTCCAGGGAAAAAAAAATACTGATTGAAAAATTATTGAATAAGTTTATAATGAATCAGAATAATGATATGTAAAGATATTTTCCTGTAATTATAGGAGTTTTGCATACCAAACCATGTGCATTTCATTCAAATTATGGTAATATTGAATGGAAGCGAAACATCTAACAGCATAGAATCGCGTATTTAAAAAAAATTGAATTTCAAAAAGTAACCCAAATCTATCTCAACAAAACAACCCAATCTCAAAAATCTTGTTCATTGATTTACACGTAAAACGACAAAACAATGGACATAAATCTGTCTTAAATAGCACAAGAACAATAAGAAAATAAGTTTACTTGCAATAAAACACGATTAACTTAAGTCGAGCTGCAAAAACTCAACACCTTGAAGAAGATTTTGATTAGTGGGTCACGTTTTGGTAACAATGACAACAACTACTAATGCTTATTCCCCAAGTCGGTCCCTTTTCATCCTTCTGATATTAGGTACCAATAAAAACAATGAAATATTTGATACAAAAGTTACAACTTATAATAATAGTTATGATGGCCCAGAATACAGATAATAAAGTCATTTTCTCGTGAAACGATAATAGGAGCTACAAGCTAAGTATACCAAGTCATGTGCATTTCATTCATCTTAGGGTAATATTGAACCAAAACAACACATCTAACAGTATAGAATCACATATTTAAACTAACTTTAAGAAAAATCCTAATTCTATCTCGATGCAACTAATTTAAAAATCTTGTCAATCCATTTATGAATAAGAAGACAAAACACGGGATATAAATCTGTCTCAACAGCACAATTACCAACGCTTATTCCATACGTCTTCTTTTTACTCCTTTAGTTCTTAAAATATATTTTGGTACCATATTTTTTTACAATAACAAAAAAACCCTGATCAAGAATTCAGGGAAAAAAAAAAGAAAAAAAACCTGTTCTTGGAGGGTGCGGGCAAGGGCAAGATCGGCATCGACCTGACTGAGGTCCGTAAATGAAGTTCTCTGACGCCGATTGTTCTCAGCAACGTCATTACTATTGATTACGACGTCTGTCGAAGTATTGCCGATATTATCATTAATTCCCGTCCTGGGGTTTACTGTAAGATCTTCTTGTTCGCAAGTATTATTAGTGTTAGCTTCCGAATTTGGGTTCTCCATCAAAATCCTCAGAATCTAATCTGAATTATTCAGTGTTGCTTATCAAATAGGAGCGGATATTCAGTGTGTGTGTGTGAGAGAGAGAGAGATGGAAATGGAAATGGGCAAAATTTGAATGGAGCGTTGGCTTTATTTGGTAAAAAAAAAAATTGATTTGGGGATGATTGAGCCATGCTTGGTTCGGAAATAATAAAAAAGAACCTACTAAAGCCCACTCTAACTTCACCACTCCATTTTCAATTGCATGTTAAAAGGTGATTGATTACTTGACGGTAGGGGTGGACAAAAGTCTCGAANCATGTTAAAAGGTGATTGATTACTTGACGGTAGGGGTGGACAAAAGTCTCGAATTGGATCGAACCAAATTCGAATCGATTCGAGTGGTTCTTCATAAGTTAAATATTCGAACGGGTATTCGAATCGAGAACCGATGAATTTGGGTCGGATCTCGGCTCTAGACCAATAATCGAATAACCGAATAAGAATCGAAACTAAATCAATTTTTTAGTTTTTTTTTATTGAATTAATTAAATTATTTTATTTTTTTCTAAATAAATTAACAAATTAATTAAATAAATCAGATTATTTCATAATTTTAATTTTAAAGCCCATTTTTGGTATTTGTATGCATTGAATTTTTGGGTCGGGTCTCGGGTCTAGACCAAGAATCGAAAAATCGAAACTAAATAATTTTTTTTATTTTTTTTATTGAATTAATTAAATTATTTTATTTTTTCTAAATAAATTAACAAATTAATTAAATAAATCAGATTATTTCATAATTTTAATTTTAAAGCCCATTTTTGGTATTTGTATGCATTGAATTAATGTTATTCGACAGTTAGGTATTTATATATTTTTGAATTGTGCTACGTTGATTTGTAAAAGTTATGTTATTAGTTATATTTATCAATTTATGTAGTGTTGCTGTAAATGTTAAAAAATTTAATTATGGTACGGAATCGAACGTAATGGAATCGAATCCGAACGGTTCCAAAATTATATTTGGACTAGACGGTTTCATTTATTAAATACCCGAAAATTTTGGAACCGAATCGAATCGAACAGACCAACGATCAGCCATACTTGACCGTCTAAAGTTAAAAATCGTAGATTAAGCGACGATCGGTTAATCGATTGCCTCTTAACAAGTTTTATCAACGATCATTCAAAGAGTCGTTCGATTAACCAACAATCTGTTCATAAACACATTCTAATGATGACCAATTATCGAAATGAAGTTGGAAACAATTAAATTGGCGACGGGCACGACCTTGCCAAGTTGGGTTTTGAAGTTAATTCTTTTTAATTTTTGGGCAAAATATTTTATTAGAATAATGAAATTTTCTTTTCCAATTGTTTGACTCTTTTTTTTTTTTTTTTAAATCTATAATTCAACCTTAAAAAGACATTTTAATGATTATTCTTTAGTTCCATTTTTTAAGCTTACTGAAAAAATCAATTGTTGAACTTAAATAGTCACCTTTTGTTGTTTAAAATGTTCTCAAATTCTTTTAATAACAATTAATTAAATCAATGAAGTTTCACTTTGCTATGTTCATCGCGAAATTTGGTCAAAAACGTTTCAATGAATCAATAGTTTTCCAAGACCTTTGACGTATAAAAGAAATATTAATTTTTTTTTCCTTCACAAATTAGTAACATGGTAATTTATTTATTTATTTTTTTGCTGAAAATGAATAAAATAAAAATGTGTGTAGTTCCAATCAAGTTCAGTTGAACCCAAGCATAGGAAATAAGAAAACAAAAAAAAGTGTGTGAAAACATTTAAATAAACAATGCATAAAATATCTATTAAAATTGTTGTAAAACCATGTTCACACATTTTTCAAACTAGTTATTTTAATAGAGGGTTTAAATAATTTATGTTTTATATATATTTTTTTATACATTGAAGTTTGTTAAGTATTTATATAAATATATTCATAAGGATCAATATTGACAGAGTATTTTGAAACGATGAGTCTGTCTGGGAGAAATTTTTCTCCAAATTTTAATCGCTTTTGTTACCGTTGACAGGATCAGTAGCCTGACATTTTTGACTTCTCACTCACAATGGTGGGACCCAGACTGTCAAGTAATGGTCAAGTAATCAATTTTTTGGTCCAAAAAATTGGCTCCAGACAGGACCGATATGCTGAATCAAGAAATTTTCTCTCACGGACAATTATATGTCTCGCATTCAAGAGGAGTTTCAATCCATCTGTGATGACTTTTTACTTATTTTTCCTAGGCTATCAATCCGATTTAAGATGGAACGAAGACGAATTACATCATCAAAATTTGAGATTCTTAAAAATTCGAGATTTACATCAATTTTTTGTTCTTTGTTGATTTTTTGCTTTGTAAATTGATTCATGAAACTCTACCTTGATGATGTCTTTGTTCGTTTTTGGGTCAGGTTAGGCAAGTCTTCTGTTGATCTCCTCCTCCTTTTCATATTGCATAGTGCTTCTTCCTCCTGTCTAATAACTAGGAGCTTATATCTGTGACTGCATCTACACTTTCGAAGCTCGTGCAATGAGAATGAATTACAACTATTTCCCGTTCTCAAGTATCGTACAATAGTTACAAGATTTGGAAATAGGGTGTTTGCTTTTTTTTCTTTTTTTTTTTGATAACCGTGGATGTTCCGTCAGCTTGCGCACACCTCGACTAATTCCATGCGGCCCTGAAGTTTACAGCCGAATACTCATCTCAGTGGCCCTAAGGGGACTCGAACTGGTGACCATTAGGGTGCAAACTCAGAGCCTGACTAATTGAGCTATCTCTCAGGGTTGATAGGGTGTTTGTTTTTTCGACATTTCATGTCCTATGAAAGACATTTCTTGATATTGTCTCATAAAGTGTGAAAGATAAGTATAATAGAATAGGATAATTTGTAAAGAAGAAGAAATGCAAGGAAAAATGTGTGAACTATTTATGCATTATCGTAATCGAAATTGAGCCAAGTGTACAAAGAAAAAGGTATACACAGATCCTTTTTCTGTTCCCTTATTGTTTTTCTTTATACTCTGCCTAATTGATGAACTCTTCTTGATCAACTTAAAGAAAATTCCAGCACACACACAGAAAAGTATGTGCCTAAACGTCGAGTTTGTGATGATGATTGGCAAGACCAACAGCATCATCTGGAATGTACTGTCCCCAGAACCAGTGATTCTTCCATACTCTGTTCATTTCCTCAATGGGGACATTCTTCGTCTCAGGCACGAAAAAGTAGACAAAAGTCGTCATTATCACCACCCATCCCCCGAAGAAGAAGAAGAGACCGAATTTCATGCCGCAAAGCATGGAGAGGAAGAGCTGGCCAATGACGAATGTGAAGAACATGTTAATTGAGACGTTGATTGACTGCCCTGCTGACCTGATTTCCAACGGAAATATTTCACTCGGCACTAACCAACCCAATGGTCCCCAAGACCACGCGAATGCAGCTACGTAGACGCATATCAAAATCAGCGCAAGATTGCCGAGGCCTTTGCTGAAGCTTCCCTCGCCCGATACTCCAAACACCGAAGCAATCAAGACTCCAACGCCAATCTTTACATGTATACACATTGATCAAAAACTTACTTAATAATTGAAATTCTCTTTATATACACATTATGTATGCACATACCTGGGCAGCGATCATCTGAAGTCCACCTTCAAGGAACAAGGCTCTCCTACCAAACCTGTCTACGCTGAAGATTGAGACTGAAGTTGCAAATACATTGACAAGGCCAGTGACGACTGCTGACATTAGAGAGGCGTCGTCGCCAAATCCTAGAGTTTTGAAAAGAACTGGGGCATAAAACATAATAACATTTATTCCTGTGAGTTGTTGGAAGAATGGGATGAGGCAGGTAATGACGAGCTGAGGCCGGTACTTTCGTTCCATGATATTTCTCCATGGATGCTCGACTTCCTTTGCAGCTTCACTTGCATCCAACAGATCGTTGTACTCTTCGTCCACATTGGGCGTGCCACGGATTTTCTGCAACATTTCTCTAGCCTTCTCATTTTTGCCTCTCTCAATCAGGGAATTGGGAGTGTCTGGTAAGAAGATTGATCCAACAGTCATAATTACTGCTGGTACACCAGCCAGACCCAAGGAAACTCTCCACCCATTATGATGCATTTTTGCTGTGCCATAGTTTACGAGATTCGCACCAAAAATGCCAATGGTCGTCGCCATTTGGAATCCTATGTTGAGCGCTCCTCTTAATTTCGGTGGTGCCATCTCGGATAAGTACACGGGAACAGACTGCATCAAATATTCAGATAGAGAAAGCAAATTAATCCATTAGTCAAGACTTTCCACGAATTAGTACTACTCTCGTCCAAGCACACTTAACTTCTGATGGACCTAACTAGTTGAGAGAGTAAATTCATCAAATTAACTAATTAATGATGTATGAAATAACATCGTACGCACCTGGTTTGCATATCCAATGCCTATACCTAGCAAGATACGGCCAACGATAAGCATTAGGACATTTTGAGCAGCACCATTTAGTAGAGCGCCAATAAGAAAGATTACGCCTCCAATGGTCATGGAGACCTTTCGGCCCAAAGCTCTTGTGGTCGCAGAAGCAAAAAAGGAAGCGATAAGTGCTGCGAGGTAAAGTGATGACGTGAATAGCGTTAGCAAGTGATTTTCGAATTTGCAATACTGATTACCGTGGCCAGAATCATTTTTCATCTTTTTGTACACTTGGGGAAAGAACTTTTCAAGGAATTCATCCATCGATGTAACACCCCCCGAGATCCCAATGTCATAGCCGAAAATGAGGCCACCGGTAGCAGCGACCAAGCACGTAATGATCACGAAGCCGGTTACACGGCCTTCATAGTTTCCGACTTCACCCGAAGGAACAAAACCTCCTCCTGCCATCTTAATGTCAAACTACTAATTAGCTTTCTGATAACAAAATCTTTTCAAAAACTTTTTCTTCGAAGAGAGACCTTTTGATCCTCTTTTTTCTTTCTTTTCCTTTTTTGCTCGACGTTTCTTACGCAGCTACATTAGCATAACAATATAAGTACGTATCCCAACTGGCTTATTCTCCTTTTTTTTGGCTTATTTTTTCTTCGAAGAGGGTCGAGATTATATACACAGACAACTTTTGAAATGAATGATTAATCCACAAATTGTGGAGCTGTTTTATCTTAAATTCTTGCCATCCATGAAATTTCATATGCATAGTTGGTTTCTATTTGCATGATTAGCGGATAACAAGGCAAATCCTTCCATTAATTTATCCAGAAAAAAGTAGGGTAAATTTTACGGGACATCACCCCGTTTTAGAAAATCTCAATCAAGTTATCGAACTTCATGATTATTTCAATTCATATTGATATAACTCTATTTCGTTAGCATTAGACGTTAAAAGCATCTTCATCCATGTCGACATACGATCATATATTAACATTCATGCAAGCAAGCCCGAATTTTAGTGACGCCAACTAATAGAGCGAAATGAATTGAAGTAATTACGAAGTTTGTCGACTTGATTGAGACTTTTAACATTGGGTGACCCAGTCGAAACTTTTCTCAAAGTTGGGTGACTTCCAAAAAAAAAAAATTAACCAAAAGACACATTACCAATTTTTTATATGTAAGGTACTAGGGAAAATCATGCCAATCAAACCTTAGTGACCTTAGACACGGATTGTGATCCATAGACATACGTTTATCAAACCTTAAAGGCATCGTTATTTGTTTGTATGTTGATGTTACACTTATTTTTGGTTATGGTATGAAAAAAATAATAATATGATGAGAGACATGGGGGAATTGATGACGTTGTTCTAGGCATTAGAAAAGTTAATACTCGTAATGACATTATATTATCTCAACCCCATTGTATTCAAAAAAATATTAAGAAAGTTTAATCATTAAGAATGTCTAGGGAATACTGTAGTTTTGTGGGTGCTATTGAGATGTGTCGTCTCTAAGGTGGCTTGGCTATCTCCTTAAAAAATTAATGAAAATCTAGGATAAAGGATGCATGGCCTACTCGGTATATGAACAATTTGGAATATGAAACCTGTTTTCAGTTAGCCATATAATGTCACTGGTTCATTGTCTGTCGCGTCACCTTGGTTAACATTGAAAACACTTTCACTAGGCGAGGGTTCAAATCCAAAAGACACTTTCATTTCTGCATAATGAAGCCTATATGAGAGATTTTTCAAAACTTTATTCATATTTTGAAAATGATGGATAATTGTTAGAGAAATTTCAAAAGGATGTCATTTGATCATTGGACTTGGAAACATAGATGAAAATGTAAGTTAAAGAGTCTTGGATCAACCGACACATAATGCGCGACACAAAGAAGATGGCCAACATACATTGCAGGTGGCGAAGGTGCGCTGGATGGCTGGCGCATCCGTGCTGGCATACTACCGGAGTTATTGCAACTTACTTCGAATATTGTTTAGGATTATTGGTGGGAAATGCCTTGCAATCTCTCTGATTTTGGGCTTCTATTGGACGGTTTATGAGTTGAGTTGTCTAGGACCTACTTTCAC
>CAIGRO010113708.1:0-18767 GCA_903798355.1 Fraxinus baroniana | reverse complement strand
TGATTACAATACTTATTTTATATGAATGTTTTCAAAGAGAGTTTGGAAAATGGTAAATTTGCCACTCTAAGAAATGCTTGTGTTACTCTCTTGTCATCGTAGCTAATTTTGAGTTGTGCGATCTTTCCAGATGCGTTGTAGTGTTTTCGAACCAAAATTTTCCGAATAGACTATCTTGAAGCCGAGTGCTTTCTAACCTTGTTGTGTTGAATGTAGGGAAGTTGGTGAAGCCAGAAGTTCTGAGATCAAGGCTTGGGTTCATGTTCAGAGCCTGAAGAATTCTCTCGATGAACACAATTTGGAGTGCGAGTTAAAGCTGCCATTGAAGCTGAGGCAAAAGCCCAGCAAAGGTTAGCCACTGGAGAAGCTGAGATTGCTGACCTGAGACGGAAGTTAGCGGCCTCTAAAAGGTCTGTTCCATATTTTGCTGCTGTTTGTCTAATACTTTAGCATATTGTACTTTCCATCAGTTGAAATTTAGACTTGATTTAAGGTTTTCCGTCTCCAGATTTGCCATCTTTGGTTGCTTTTGCTGCTTTTCCATCTGTATGCTTCCCTTTTCTCTTAAGTCTCTTTCCTACGGGTTATGAATGCTTGAACAATTGTGGCATTTTCTGGTGTAATTCTGATAAAGAATTGACAAGGTTCAACCGCTCTGTAAGAGTTTATATTTTCTAATTACTGGATGATGTTGGGAAATAACTGATTTTTTAAATTCATCTGGATGGGTTATACCATTTCATATCACATGCTTTAATTTCAGATTTGATTTCTGGTAGTGTATCTAAGATTTTGTTGATCTTTTTGTTCCTATATGATGCTTGCTTTCTGTGTTTCATGGATACATGGGGAATATGAAAATCTTGAAAAGACTGAAATGGCTGGGATGCAATTTCATTGGATGTAGACCTAAGTTGAAGGAGCACAGAAGTAACAACCATAAACTCCATCAACACAATTGGATTATGCATCTCTAAAAAGGAGAGAAGAAAAAGGCCTTAACAAATTAGATGAGAATTGAGATAGAGAGAGTTGGGAGCCTTGTTATCAGGGGATGATTTTGATGAGAAACTGGAAGTTGCAATATGGGGTGGGTGGGATGGATAATGCATTGTTGATCATGTGCTGACGTGAGTATTTCGTATGCATCTTTTGTCAACTGATCAATGACCTAGTTTAGGATTTTAGGGTTTCAGCGATCAATTTGAAGAACTTTGAAGTGTCAATGGAAATGGAAGTCGGGGTGAATCTAGGTGATGGTAGAGGTGATTATATCCTGCAGTAGTAAAAACTGGTGGCTAAGCGCGCGCGCGCGCGCACACAGAGAGAGAGAGAGAGAGAGAGAGTTAGGACACTGTAAAATTCTGGCTCCCGCTGGGAGTTTGGACTTTTGCAGAGCCCCAAGATTTGCATCTGAGAGCAACAACGAGCTCTCTGCCATGAACATATATTTTTGTTTTTCAAGAATAAAATAAAAATTCAAAAAGCATTTGACCCTTGGCATTTTGTTTGAAGTGGCTGACGTGTCAAAAATTGCAGCGCACTAGTTTGAATTGTAGCTTACAATCTTAAGCTCTGATATTTCTTTTGATCGCACAACTTTTAAGTCAGTAAGTACACGTTTCCTAAAAGTAGTTGTTCATTTCTATTGCTTGCATCCAAATCTTGTTTGATTTTTATCATGGGTGTATCTGAGACACGTTGAAGCCGTGCCAAGTGTGGGTCTGTGTCTGAGATTTAACAGACAGATGTATTCTCTTTTAGCATTGACAGTGTATGAAAGCTGACCTGAGTTAAATGAACAGGAATAATTACTGAAAACATGCATATGATGTCTATCTGTAAAATATTCACTTTAGCAGGTCTAAGTTGCTTCTGTTGCCTTCTGAGTATACTGAATGATTGTTTATCTGTGAATATTTCAGGGAGAAATCCAAGCTTTCTGATGTCCTAAACTCCAAACATGAGGAAACAGAGGCCTATCTTTCAGAGTTTGAGGTTTCTTTTCTATGAAACTTTTTTCGGATGGATGACTCCTTGTTTAAATTTCTCAAATTTGCCTAAACTTCTTGTTCCAACAGACCATTGGACAGGCATATGATGATATGCAGACTCAAAACCAAAAGCTTTTGCAACAAATTAGTGAAAGGGATGACTATAACATGAAGGTAGGCAATAAGCAGGATTTCAAAAAAATGGAAATCTTCCAACTTCAATTTGTTTGATCTTAAAGTAAATTTTATATGATTTTTTCATCTTCTTTTTCTCCCATTTTGATTAATGGATTGGCAACAAACATTGCAGACACTTCTTAAAGTTTCCTAAATGACAAAACCTGTCTGGTTAATTAGTATAGTAAACAAGTGAAATATTTGGACTTGCAGGTCATTACATATATCACATACTGGACATGTTGGACAACTTAGGCTAGACATGGGTTGCAATGTAGAAAACTTGCTTATTGCAATTTCATCTCGTGCTGTTGATTTCACTTGTTAATTTTGCAGTTTTTCTGGAGTACGTATATTGATTCACTAAGTTTGTACTTATTGGCCTCTGTTATTTTTCATTGCCTGTCCCAAGCCCATGTGATGGAGAAGGATTGTAGTAGGTTGAGAGTTTACGTAGAACCTCTTCAAATCTTATGACATGAACCCGCTTAATTTTGTGCTTGATATATATTGATTGCTTCACTCTTATCACAATGGACTCAGTAATTGCTCAATATCAGTAACTGAATGTGCAATATACTAGATAGTTCTTTGTTTTATATGTTTATCATTTGCCCGTCGTAGTTGTTACACGTCTTTTTTTCTCAAGAATTGTCATACTGTGCGACTGTTATGTGCTACTCATGTTGCCACGTCCATATCTGTGCATACATAACCTAGATTTATGATGCAACTAAGATCCATGATTTGTATTGTCAAACTGTTGATCTTGTGCTTTAGGATCTGTTTATATGGTTTTGCTTTTCAAACTCCTTTCAGCTGCTGGGAGTTTATGCATGCGACAATATCCACACAGCAGTTTATAGATGACACCTCCTCCTGACCGTTACCTTAAAATTATTTCTTATGTCTGTTGATACTGGATAATGTCCAATAGCTTACAGAGCGCTTTGTCTCCGCCAGTTATTATTGAGAAATCTTGTTTTCTTTTTACGATTAAGTTTATGCTTGTTTATTATCTCATACTTCTTAACTTGATACCTGGTCATAAGCTGCACTTTGATATTAGAGATCAAGAATAGATATTTATTTTTTAATTTGGTTTTGATCAGGCTGAAAATACAGCTATGTTATTGCTGGCATAGTCATAAACTTAGGTGACATGAATTTCTGCATTTTTAACCTAGCTACACAAAATTACATCTTTTCTTGTTTGGAGAAAGACCACAATTCAAACAAATATAGGCGTTGTTTGAGCCCCATTTTTTGAGGGAAAACTTTTGGTTTACGTGCAAGATTATTTTATTGGGAGAATGTGTGATTGAAAATGAGCTTTTAGAGAATGAGGCTCAAACAGGGGCATATATTGTTGTTCAGCTTGCCTGGTGGCTCTTTTAAGTGTGAGTGGATTAGAGTCCTTTTAAGTTTTTATCTTTCTGGGCTGTGTAGTACCTGTAAAGCTCCAAGGAGAAAGCTGTTCGAGCTTCCCTTTATTCATTTCTAAGCTAAGGTCTCAGGTTACTCTTTTTTGAAAACTCCTGCACCCATGGTCATATGGCCTGGTGCCAACCATGTAGTAACATTCTCGTAAAAAATTCATCGATCCCCCGATTTGGATTTTGAAGATAGCAGGGTAAAGAAATTGCAGCCAAGAAAGTTGAAATCCCAAGCTTGTTTAGTTGTCCCAAGTGAAACAGTCTGGAAAATGATTTTCCAAGTGGCTTTCATTTGCAAACAGAGAAGAAGACAAATTTAAAATGCAATAAAAACTAGAGAGATTTAAGTGGGCTATGTAATTTCGTTGCGTTTTCGCACTTCTCCTGATCTTCTATGCAGCTACCTGTTTCCTTTCAAACTATAGAAGTGTTTTGAGAGTTTCCCAAAGTAGCTTTTGCTGACGTGGTATTTGCACTTATTTTCCTTGCTAAGTCCTCATTTCAAACAGTGTCCTTTTTTTCTTTTTTTTTTTTGTAAATGTTAATGTGTGAGAGAAGAATCCTTGTCAAGGTTTTGTGGACTTGCTGCCTCATTTGCTGTGTATAAGCAATACAGCAATCCTTGCTTGATTATCCCCCCAACTCCTCGCCCATGAAATAGGAAACACAAATGTATTTTAGCTTTCAATGGATTTTATTTTGCCGTGTCATCTAATTGGTATTACTGTTGCAGCTTGTTTTTGAAGGAGTGCATTCGAGGCAGATGAGAGATAATCTACTTATGGAGAAGCGTTCCCTGGAGAGAGCCATACAACGAACCAACACATCTGTTGATTTTCTTGAAACAAAAGTAGCTAGAATTGAAGATCAGGTAATATGAGTTGCTCAATTAAATAAAAAATTTCGTACACTGCTTAGTCCAATCAAAATTATTATTGTTATATGTATTTAGAATTCATCATTGGTAATATTTTTTGCAGTTGAAAACCTACTCGGATCAAATTCAGAGACTCACAGAAGATAGGGTCCAAATGATAGCTACTTTAGAAAATAACCAAAAGAGACAGTTGGATGTGAAAAAGTCCTCTCAGCAACTGATAGAAACTCTTGAGGAAGCACAGGCCAAGGTTGACAGGGATCGACTGGATCTTGCCGAGCTGCAGATAGAGCTAGAGAAAGAGAGGTGGTTGGAGTTTCTCTGTTATATTTTTCCATTTTACTAGAGAAAGAAAGTTGGAATCTATATTGCATTTTTCCAGTTATATGGAGATGCTTTTTATTTTTATTTTATTTTTTGGTTTGTTTTTATGTTTCTTAAACTTTTTCTCCTTGCTAGATTTGAGAGAAAGAGAGTAGAGGCAGATCTAGAAACCATGAGAAGGAAGGCTGAACAATTGAAGTCAAATGCTGAGAGTTCATCTGAAGCTGAAAAGCTTAAGCAGGAACTCGGGGAATATAGGGAAATACTCAAGTGCAGTGTTTGCCATGATGGGAGAAAAGAGGTATGTCTTCAATTATCTTCGTTATATCTTCCATCAACCACTTTTGAGTCTTGAAATAAGAAGTAGCATTTGCAACATTGCTGAGTTGGGAGTTGGGAGTTGGGAGGGGTCCAAGGTTCAAATTACACGTTTACCACCACTTTCCTCCTCTTTTGTTGACTTGGGCAACTGAGTTGATCAGGTCTTTTGGTGTGTTGTGTTGGGAGGCCACTTGGGTAACCTGCTCATAATGTTTTTTCCATATCTTCTTAAAAGCTTAAATTCTGCTATAACGGTTTGCTCACGTGCAGATATCTAGAGCTAACAAGTGTTCTTTGCAGGTGGTTATCACAAAATGCTTCCATCTGTTCTGCAATCCTTGTGTAAAAGGAATCATTGAAACGCGTCACCGCAAGTGCCCAGTATGTGCAGCAAGTTTTGGGCCTAACGATGTCAAACCTGTATACATCTAACCAGGAGTTGCAGCCTGGCTGTGATGCTTCACTGCCTCGGATGCATTTCAAATCAGGTAGACCTAGTGGACAATGTTCACTTGTATTTATGTACTTAGATAAGCTGAAGACCAAAAGATTCAAAGCAGGAATTTCTAAAAGCTCCTCTTCCATCATCGCAGATCAGGGCCTCGGTTTCATATTTCTCTTGGTGTTTTTATTGTATATATGTTTACTGCTCAGAGAACTTGGATACTTGTTACTTTGCAGTGTTAGGCATGAAGTTTTGAGTGACCATTTCATTAATAAAAATTTCGACCCTAAGCCCCATAGAAAGACTGTTTACATTTCTGGCCATCATGTGAGGGAGGGAAGTTCCAGAACTAAGGAGGCATTAATTGATTTTGGCACCATTCGATTGTTTTTAGTGTGATTAGATGATTGAAATGTAACTTAGGATTCTTAATATGTATATATACATATATTCCCTTTACATGATAGTAATTAGATTTTTTGGTCATCTATGGGGATATTCGTTCTTCCGTCTTCTTGCTTCCCCTTGCAGCAAGACCGGCCGAATCACGAGCTTGCTTCTTGATTTTAATTGGGTTTATCACATTCTTTTAACCTAGATGGGTGTTACTGGCATTTTGAAGGATTTAACTCGGGCCGGGTTGGGATGATGAATCCATGTTAATATACAAATGACAATGGAAAAACTGGTCCCTCTTCGTTCCTGTGAAGTATCCATTTGTATCTTGATAGCAACGAATCAACGTCCTATTTAAAGAACATGGAACCCATTTTTCTGTTCAACGAATCAAAAGTTTTGGGCATGTCTAGTACCCTGTATTTAAGGCATTGTTTGGATTGATGTGTATTTAGTTGGTTGGCCGGTTGCTTTCTACTCAGCTTTCTAACGTCTATTCGCAAATTAATTTCAATTCACCGAGAAATCAGTAGATTGGATTGTATATTTAGCCATTGTTTGGCAGAAATTAAAATCAGATTTTTAGTAGATTTTGATGAAAGCTGATGAAATGTGTAGTTGAAAATTGATTATTGACTTTGACTTAGATTAAGATTTGAATTTTAATTGGTATCAAATAGGGGCTTAATAAATTTGGCGACGTTCCTATCTCTTATTCTATCTAATCGAGCCTTGAAGGTTTCGACCCCGAGTAACATGTCTGTACTTTCCAAGCTATGAACAAAACTCTCTCTACATGTCCTTGTTTGACAATAATTTGAAAATTCCCTTTTTTTTTAATTGCATATTTATTTTCAATCACATATTTATACAATAAAATATTTTGTATGTAAATTCAAAATTTTCTTACTTTTTAACCACACATTCTTCCAAAAATTACTATTCAAAATTCTATTTTCTCAAAAATATCTTTTCCTATTTTTAACTACACATTATTAAAAATCACTATTTAAATTTTTGTTTTTTTTCATACGATGGTTGAAAAACAGGGGCTTTCGTGGATTTGAATAGTGAATATGCGCAATACAAAAGGACAACCTTTGGACGACATTGGATTCTTCAATCTTTATGAAACGTACCTTTGATGTGGGAAATTAGACTAGACTTACTTGGTATGTACAGTTTTTAATGTTACTGTATGGAATCTTGGCGTTTTTGATCTTCTGGGACTAAAAGTTGGAGGATATCAACTTTTGTTACTCAATAATTTAAATAAAATAACTTTGGACGGTGTTAATTTCATATCAAAATCAAATTCATCAAATCCGTTACCAACCTACTTTTCATCTCCAACTTTTGGAAAATTAACGTTATTCATCCAAATGGATGATTGACAAGTTCTGAAAATAAAGAGAGCAAAACAACAACTTTATTGTTCTTTATTAAAAAAATGAAAAAGAAACAATTCAGAAAGAAAAACAAAATTAAAAAATTAAAAAAAGGATAAAGAAAAGCCGTGTGGATCCCATATTCTTTTCTCTTTCTTTTTTCTCTTTTTTTGTTTTTTTTTTTTTTGTATTTTCCATTTATGTATATTACGCCGCCCAAATAATTAGTTTTATCCTTGAAAAAGATATATGCCACTTTGCCCAATGAAGCATTGCAATGTGGCTAAATGATTGGGGAATAGACTTCAAGGAGATGGTGATGGTAAGGCCACTTCCTTATCAACTATAATAGTATTTATAAATCATGGGTTAATATATTTTGATAAAAATTAATGAAATGTGTAGTTAAAAAATTATGTGTCTTATGAAATATGTGATTAAAATTAATTGTTAACTTTGAGTTAAATTATATCTAAATTTTAATCAACACCAAACAAGGACTTTACATTTTGCTTAACATTTCTTTTAAATGTGTAACTAGGGATTGCTCATATGTAAATACAATTATCCGCAACGAGTGAATCAATAAAAACTTAGGATTCGAAACATGATAAAGAATACAATTAATTTAATAGTACAAAATTTGGTTACAAAATTATTTGACAAAATAAGTGTGGCAAGATTTAGCCATAATTTCAAAAACGATTTTCATCAACAAATTTTGTAAACCAATTTTGTACACACAGCATTGCTCAAAAGAATAAGTGGTGAACAGTTTCAAGAATTCCATTGCATAAGAAACTTGTAAAATATTTTTGCTTGCTCATTATTTATGCAGTTTTGCTCTTTTAAGTATTAATAATTCGTCAAACTTTCATTTTCCAATATCATTGATTATTTCTCCAATCAAAATTTGACGTACTTCTATAATTTTACAAAGAAATAAGATTTTTATCATAATTGGAGGTGTGAGGAAAGTCGAGGTAGGATTTTTTTTTTCTTCAATTTATTGGAGTTAGGATTGAACAATTTTTTAACTTTTCGACGAATTTAATATCATAAATTGTAAAAAATACTAAAATAGACGGAAAAATGCACTTGAATGAGCAAGAATTTTTATTTCATTCTATCAATAATTAAAGTGCAAATAGGTGATCAAAAGTCTAAAAATGATATGGACCATAATATAATTTTTAGGCAATTTAAGAACTAATTCCATTAAAACCTTGCATTGAATTCCCACTTTCATATTTATATTTCAACACTAACGCTGCCTCGCCGTCATATGTACAGAAATATACATATATATGTGGGGTGGGGGTGGGTTGGGGTTCTGCTCTTGATTTTGTATTATCAAAATTACCAATGTGCTGTGGCTGTTGAATGGGGTTATTTCCAGTAGCAGTCCCATGGAAATGGATCATCAAGCCGGGATCCAATATCGGCGACTGCTTCAGCCAGCTTCCATGAAGAAGCACTGTAAGAAAACCCGACATTAAGGTCTCTTTCATTGAAACAAAGATCTGGGAGGTCGAAAAATGTGTCGCTATCATCAACGGGTGAGCAAGAATTGGATGCTTCTAAATTTGTTGAAGAATGAGAATTGGGCAGCGGCTCATGTGCTTCATCTTCGAATTCGCCGCTTGAAATTTGGTCGGGACATAGGGCTGCTGCTGCTGCTCTAGCCGCGGCAGCTTGGATGTCTTTAGGTGAAGTGGTAGCGGGGCGCGGAAGTTGGTGAGCCAAATGAGGGAAATTGAGATGAGCTGAGTGGCCTTTAATAGCTAAAGCCGCCACGTCGTGAGCTCGTGCCGCCATCTCCGCCGTGCGATATGTTCCGAGCCATATTCTTGATTTCTTCCTCGGCTCTCGAATTTCAGACACCCATTTGCCCCAACTCCGCTTTCTCACACCGCGATAACTAATCGGATTATGCTTCTCATTGCCACCATTTTTACACTCTTTCAGGCACTTTGTAGTTTCTTGTTCATTAGTAAATGAGCGGTTTGAGGAAGAAACAGTCGAACCGTCGGACGAGGTGGAGGAAATGGTGGCGGTGGAACGAGCGTAGTTAGGTGGTAGACACTTCAAGTCGATATTTTGTTCCATATGATACAAATGTGTAGTGTAGTGGGCAGCTAAGTAGAAAAAGAATGTGAAATATGATACATGTATAAAATAGGGAAGTAGGTTTTATAATAAGATTCTTTCAAAATTAATATATATTAAAAAAAGATGTGCGAGACTACATTTAGGAACCGTTTGACGAGATTTCCGCTCCTTGTAGAAGAGTTTTTCAAGAAAATTATCTTATGCCAACTTCCTCTAAAAATTCTTTAATTCAGATATGTTCAAAAATAAGCAATTTTAGACTGTTTAAAACTCATTTCAAACGGGCCCTTAAACTTCTTTTTTTTCCCACCACTTAAATAATGTACTTTGGCATGTGCTTAGAGATCATCTTGCAACCATACTTTTTTCACTCTTCTTAACCTAATTAACTAGTCTATTTGTGATGTTGATGTGTGTACATGAACGAACAAAAGTTGACTCTCAACCTTGAGGACTCCCCACCGGCCCGACCTGCCCTTAGAGCTTCGTGGAGGAAGTAAATCGCGAGACATGCCTCAAAAGGTCAGGGTACAAGAGCTGTCATACTGGTGCCCACAAAGAGTCCAATTAAAAAAAAATTCCTAATAATTTAATTTTATGATCAAGCAACGACAATGGTTCGAAAATGTATTCATGGTAAAAATAGTGATGAAAACTAGCATATTGTTATAAAGTATAAACTTCTCATGTGGATTTGCTACTTGGGATGGAGACATTGATACATGTATTCACCATTCATATAGTCGAACATTTATTTTCATAAAATCTATGATAAGTATTAACGAAATTCCTCAATTGAACTGTGTACACTATTTATGCTACACATGTGCGATCACATGCCAGTGGGTCCACTGATTAAATATTGCCTGCCCAAATTTTGCTGTACAATTGGCTTATAAGTAAAAATAAATTTAAATTTTATTCTTTCATAAATTTGTTTTCACATTACAACCTATAATAGAGACTTAATAAGAAAATTAATGTAATAATTCTCGTGCATAAAGCAAAATTCTAGCTTTTCTATCCACTATTATCATTACTTAATGATATTATTATTATTATTTTTTTCATTCTCATTGTCTCCGTTAATTCAACAAAACGAGCATTCTTTTATCTTTATTGTGACTTCACAAACAATGATATGTTCATACAAAAACCCGTCATACTAAACTTTGATTTCCTTAACTAAGAAATAACGAGGGGGCGTCTATAGTTTCTTGCACACTAGACATGGTGCATAAATACATGCCTACGCACTTGTGCTAGCAAAATAATCAATTTGGCCAAATTCGACAAAAGAGTGATTATTTTTTCATTGAGAATTCATATATTTTTATTAAATCGTTCTAGTTTATGCTTGTGTTTATCTAAAATTATTAGTAATTTCAAAGTTACTATCCAGTTAAAGTCAAACTTTAATTCCAACAACACATACGAAATTACTACTCCTTTTTATCCACAAATTTCGTGATCCCAACCACTATTCCCCTATACAGTTTCTTAAAAATTACCAATTATCAATCCCGAGCATAGGCTATATATATAACTTAAAATCCTTAGTCCATAAACTTAAAGGCATGTTACACAAAGGTATCTAAACTTTAAAATGTCACTATGTTGTCATGTTTATAACATTACTCAGTAGTCATTGAAATCGATTACATCCACAAAAAATGGTAGGGATGATCTTTTTAATTGTTATATTGTTTAGTGACTAGATCATATTGGCATTTTAAATTTTAGGAACCACTTAATTTTGAAATGAACTAAGCCCTGTTTGTCATATATTAAAAGTTGATGAAATTAAATCTTAAGTCAAAGTCAATAATTAATTTTAACCATACATTTCACGATACTCGCAACTTTTTTTACCATACGTACATTAAAATTTTATTCTCATTTTCAACCACACGTTCTTCAATAAAATAATATTTTCCATAATATCAATAACTTTTCAATTTCTTTTCAACCACACATTCTCTATCAATCTACTATTTCAGAATACGTCATTCCAAAATAACGCGGTTCAAACACACCATTAATCTATACAAAACATGGGCGGCTAAGTTCCAATATCATTACACATATAAATAATAACAATCAAAATTAGTAGTTGGCTTGAAATGGCAGTACATCTTGTCTCAAAAAACTAAATTATAGGAGTACCTTCAAGCCCCACTCTATTCCATTGGAGCATGTGTTTTTTTATTATTCTTCTACTGTATATGTATAAAGATTCAAGGAATTTAGGAGGTTTCATTAATGAACTTTGGCTTAGCTCCCAAAAATTCTTTTGACACCAATCACTACATTGTTTGGAAGAAATATGAATAATGCCAATGCAATTGAAAGAGTTGCATTTGTGAAAGTTGGACTCCTTTAGTTGTCTCCACTAGCAATACGATATATTCTTGTTCAATAGCATCTTCACCATTATTAGAATCTTACAACTATATATATATATATATTACATGCTTTAATTCTTCGAGTGAAATAATTAACTTTTGAGGGACGAAATGATTTCTACAAAATCGAATAGAAATATTGACTTACACAGGTCCAGACAAACACTTACGAGAGTTTGGAGTGGATGCTGTTAAAGTTTGTATAAATACACGTTTATTTACGATCACGCTCGTGTTTACTTATTTTTGATCTTTTATAGTTCTCTTGAGTCTAATGTATTGAACATGTCCCAACTATTGAAAATTTAAATGTTTAATAGCTAAACTATAAATTTCATCGAACTAAACAAATTTAATCTTTCATTAATTAAAATGGAACAAAGATGTTCCTTACAAAAATAAAAAATAAAATAAAATAAATATTATCCCTATAAGTAAATTAATCATGATTGTATCATAATTCTATTTAAATAACAAGGTTTCATGGCATCATATGAATCTTTATACCGAGTAACCAATAACTCTTAATTACAAGAATGTGGAGTTGTTGAACTAATATATAGGTTGGTGTATGATTCAATGACACGCTTGATTACTTCGAATATTCTTTGTTCATCAACTTAGATTAATGATCAAAATATTAGTGCTTTCAAATTCTATTGTTTTTTTCTTTGGCGAACTACCACAAGGCCAGACTTTTTTTTAATGAAAAGACATAAAATATAATTTAGGGGGACTACATGTGACGGCGTAGCCTTCATAAAATAAGACGAAAGTACAATTTTATCCGGAGCTAAACCAAATATTAAATAAACTTAAGGCCCAATGACGAGAACGAGAATACAATTTCTCGAGTTGTGCTCCTAGTAAGCATACTATGACGCTTTCTCGATTGGTAGTATGTAATACTAGATAATATCTTTTTCAGAATATTTCACGAAATATTTGGCGTGCAATTAATGATAGGTATATACTCTTTTTTTTTTTTTTATCAAAAGTGCTGAAGGTACATAAACAAATTCCACATAAATGCAATAGAACACTCAAACAGGGGTGGGACCCGCACATTTTTTTTCCTTTCTAAATACACGTTGAGATCCACTATTGTCTCTATTCTGGTGAAATTCTGTGGATTTATTTTTTTCCTGCATAAATGGAATTTTTTCATTTTTTATTATGCTTGCTCCATACCACATTCCATCTAGTGCTGAGTATCGGTTTACATTGATTTAGGAAAGATTTTTCTGCACAAAATCCTGGCATCAGCAAAGGAATTAATTTATCGACAAACATTAATTAAAGTTGTACCTGCACAAAATCCAGGCATCAGCAAATGAATTAATTTAGCGACATGCACAAAATCCAGGCATCAGCAAAGGAATTAATTTAGCGACAAACATTAATTAAAGTTGTACCTAATTATATGAAAAAATAATCTGATTCAGTAGGTTTATTGTTTGTGGTTTAAGGAATTACAGCGAGCCTTGAAACAAAAAACACGTTCATTAAAATTATTTGTGGGTTCACGTTCCAGGTTTTATTACACATCACATCCATTAAAATTATTTGTGGTGAACAACACACTACTGTAGGCTAACCACGTTGCTGTGTGATTTCTTGTTTCTTGTTATTATTTGTGGTGAACAACACACTACTTTTGAACATTTCACTATCTACATCAATAATTTTTAGATTTGCAAGCCCACATACGAATAAAATTAAAATCATGATACTCGTCTTCAAGAGAGATTTACAAGATGGTGGTTGTGTTGAGAACAATCTCGAAATTAAATGGCTCCTTTGAATTTCTAGATGGATGAAATGACTCGTTTAAGCATCATGAACTATTGCTTGAGTTCCGTCTTAAAATATTGAACAACACACTACTGTAGGCTAACCACGTTACGAAGTTAATATGTAGATCGATCTATTTCGTCATGTAAATAGGAATTTCACACTTATAATTTCAATTTTGTCCTAATTTGTTTTAGAAATAGGGAGCTATTAATAAGGTTTTGCATTATCATAAAAAAGAGAGACAAATGTTAGAGATGGTAATTGCACGATTTTCTCTTGTAAACTTATGAATTATTGCAGTGGCAAAAGAGGACTTAGTTTCACATTGAAATGAGCACTTAAAAATCTTGTGTGTTCTTTTATTTATTTTCTTTTTACGACTTTATTGCTCTTGATGGTAAAATTATTACGGTTTCTATTTCTCAACAACTTATCCCATAAACCAACTCATCAATAAATTTAAATGGAGTGGCGGAACCTTAGTTCTTTAACTCAGCTTAGTCACTTTTCATGAAACAATTTTGACAGCTTCCTTTCGGGAGAAACGACTATTAAATCACTGCACGTTACCTGATCACCACTAGACTAGTCTCATGGTTAGTTTTACGAGTTTTGTTGTGTGTACAAAAGCTTTGCACATAGAAAATTGCCAGAGCACACACAATACAGGTGGGCTCCGCATTTTGGCAATGTTTAATTTCACGTGAGGCCCACCTCTATGTGAGTTTTTTGTAGGGAATTTTCCGTACAAATGAAAAAAAAATCCTAGTTTTACCCATTCATGAATTAAAGTCTCACGGTGCAGATGTGAACAGCAAAAACTGTGTAGTCAACTTCAACTAGTTAATTGTTTAAATGGAACAAAAGGAATGAGGAATATTGTAGTGAGCTTTTATAGGAAATTCTATGTGGCGATGATGAAGCTGTAGACTTGGAGAAATTCATGTACTAATCATAATTTGCTGTGATGTGGAATGTTTTTTTTAAGGCATTGAGAAGATGCCCTTAAAAAGCCAATTGTTTCTATTCCAACAGTGTAATATGTTGGGAAACAAGAACATTTGCATGTATGGCCTGTCCGTTCAAACATGTAATTTCTAATTGGGGGCAATGTTTATCACAAGGGTCCATATGGACAGCCACAAATCATTATTTTTTATTTTCTCGTCGCACTATATTCTAATTGTACTGGAAGTCTTCAAACTTTGCTATTTATCGCACTTATGTCCCTTTCGTTTAACTTTTATCATTGACCTTCTATTAATTAGCATAAGTTGTTACTAATTACGATTTCCTACAAAAACTCCATTATATGGGCATAAAAGATTCATTTACTCTATATATTTTTAAATAAGAAAAAAAAAAAAAAAACTAATTACAAAAAGTTCGACAAAATATTCGCTCTTCATTTCAAAGCATGCTAATAGAATATTTGGACATAAACCATCATCAAGAACTAGGTGTGTAAATGAAAGGTTGAGGATAAGACTGCAATGAAAAAGTTGGGGACGTAATTGCAATAATAAACAAATATTGATGACTTCATTGCAATAACACCACATTTTATTTGTTGCACATGCACTACATTATAATTGTAGTTGAGGTCCTCAACCTTTTCTTATTTGAACACTTATGTCTCCAATAATGTTTTCGTCGTATTCTTATCCTCAACCTTGTATTAATGTATATCAAGTCCTTGATGATGATTTTTGACCAAACATTATGTCTTACTTTGAAATGAGGAACATATAAATTATTTTACTGAATTTATTAAGGGTTGTTCTCTTTGTGTTTTAGTTTTATGTTTTGAGTTTTGTATTTTTAGTGTCTATTTTAAGATTGTTGAAAATGTGTTCTTTTTGACATTTTGAAAAATTGTTTTGAAAACACCCAAAACGTGATGAACAAATAAGTATTTTTACAAGATCTGTTAATTACTATAATGTTGAAGATAAATATACGACGAAAAAAAGTTAGGAATACAAGTGTAACAATGAGAAAAGATTTAAATAAAATAAAAATCCAAACCTAAAAACGTGGTCCAAAACTTTTTCTTAAGAACCTTTGTTTCTTTCTTAGCCAATAAAAACTTGAAATTCTAACATCTTCAATATATTTGAATAAACAGTAAAAAAAAAAAAAGTGTAACATACAACTAATTTAATTAAGATTATGCTATGTGCAAAAAGTCGAATAAAATTGTTATGTTTAATCTAAAATGACCATCATAAAATGCATATATAAATGCATGCTATGTTCGCTTATGGATAATAATTATTTTAGATACGCATGCAAATAATATTTAATTAAATTATTATAGTTATTATTATCGCTTATGGAACCCTTCCATTCGAAAATTCAAGATTTTGCAATTACCGGAAAATAGCGATCCCTATGCGTATCCTCTTTATGGCATGGGATTTGATGAATGTACAGCTGAAAATATGAAAATAACTTCAAAAATGAATAAAAAACTTTTATTATAATATTATTGATTGATGATCATAGCCCATGAGCGCACATGTATTTCTATTTATGATAACATAAGTTCAACAATTCTCCATCATTGTTGTAGCTAGTGTTTATCCAAAAATAGAAAATAACTATCAAATAACAAGTTAACAACTTTGCAATATTTATCATTTAGTTTGAATTTGACAATTTTATCACTCCAAAAAAATTTTATCTCCTTATCGCTCTTTTGATTCTCATATTTTATGTTGTCAAGTTGTATAACGTTTCTAACATCCCCCGATTATGATCTAATTGTATCGATATTGTTATTGATATTAGAGATGAACGCTTTAGAAAAAAAGAATTACCCCGATAATTTCAACTATACGAATGATAACTTGATATCTTTTAAAAAGAATAAGGGATTACTTTCTTTGATAGTCATTGACGTTGGCAGTGACGGACAGAATGTATATTGGGGGTGGCATTTGTGGGTCATGACAGAGTATGGTGTTGTTCAATCTTGGAATAAACAAATTAGATTTAGTTTGGAGGTACGGGTGCAGTGGAAGTGCCCTGTTTCATTCACACGACATTTCGTGACTGGGAAGATGATGTACTTAATTATCTTGCTTTCACAGATATGGAGTTTCGTCAATTGAAGGAGATAGAAAACTGCACTCGCGGCAACCTGGTTTATGATATCACAGATAGCCTAGTCTTATTATCAAGTTGAAATTTGCCTTATTGGATAAGTAGTGTAAGAATTATGCTTCCCTTTTTCTGCTAAACGAATAGGGTATATATATGTACTTGTGGCTCGTTTCGTAAGATTTTTGAAAAATTAAAAGTTACTTATGAGATAATTTTTGAAATTATCTTATCTAGTTATAAGAGCTTTTAAAGAAAATTGATATAAGTTTACTTTCTTAGAAAGTTCTTCCACAAAAGAAGCAGCAAAAAAATAGAAATCCTGTAAAACGAATCCCTACTACATTATAACTATAAAGAAATATCATCATCATTTTTTAATATAATAATAATTTTGAAATGAATTATATATGTCTTTTACTTCAATTAGTTATTGCCTTGTAAAGATGTTGAATTTGAACGAAAATAACATAACGTGATCAAATAAGAAAATTGAACCTATGTTTGGCTAAATTTACAAATTGCTTATAATCCGATAGAATCGCTTTTTATTTACAAATTTCGTGGACAAATATTTATTATTCACTTATCTATCACTTATCTATATCTATTTTTAATTTAAACGATTTATAAACACTTTCCAAATTAGCGTCATTCTATCCTATAAAGTCACCATTTCCACGCCGTGTGAACACTACTAAATTGAGAAAATACTTTAAAAAAAAATTTCAAGAATGGGTATTTTAGAGTATGTTTGGCAAAGTTTTTGCTGATTATAAGTTGATTAAACATTACTTCTATTGCACATATTTCTTTGGAATGAGCACAATTTTTATTTATTTTTTATCAAAAAGTTACATAGAACTCACAAACTTATAATCTACAAAAAGCTTACTAAAAATACGCTACAAAAATTCAATAATTCACTCTCACAACGCTAGGCTTCTTCATGTGAAATCTAAATATGATACCTCTTTTTAACCTCAAAAAACTTGAGAGTAACTGATTGAAATATAGTAGATCTTATATAAGCACATAAATACATCCACTCGACTCTTCTCAGCAACTAGAGCAATCATTGTTAGTTTTTATCACACTTGTATTCTATAAATTTCACGTCACTCGTATGAATTATAATCTTGTGAATGGAATTCTATTCGTATGCTTCAAATACGTTCAATTGAAAGTAAAAAAGTTGGTGTAGTCTAAAATTTCATTTTTCTGCAATTTCTACAAAATACTCAAATGTGTATAGTGGAAAGGTTCTGCATGCTCTTTCCTCTCAAGTCTTGCAATGCAAATATATTTTCTTTCAATGCAAATTTCATGATTGCAATCAAACGTACCTTTAGATAGTAGATAATTACATTTTTTACAAATCTTCTAATTACATTTTTATACTTCTAATTACATTTGGATAATAGGTAATGCATATTATTTTCTTATAAAAAATAATTTTTAAATATCTGTAAAATAATTATTTTTCTCGTACAACTTTGGTGATGTAGATTAAACGTACATAAAGTTTTTATAAATTAAGCACCAATGCTTACGAGATTATTCTTTCATAATTATAATTAATTAAATAAATTCTTAAAATTATCCCCAAAAATGCAAAATGCAAATTATAAGTGCGAGGAACCAAATGCTTGCAGCTAAAATCTATGTTTGGTGAAGGTTTATGCTGCCGCAGTCGAGTCGTTCCTTTAACAAAACAAACCATTTCTTTTGACCGGTGCAGGCCAACGATCGAGGGTGCCAAACGATTTTCGAAGAGGAACAAACCTCACTTTCTTTCCGTGGGAAATGAGGGAGCGCATCAAAATTCCTGTTCCAACAAAGTTCAGAATCAAGGGTTGGATCTTCTCGATCGGTTCGAAGTTCAAAATCGAGCTTTTGATTTCACTTCCTGACTTCTTAAGCCATCTCCAACGCTGCACCAAATTTTGCACCAAACTAAAATTTAACTCCAACCATTAAACCAAATCTT
>CAIGRO010113702.1:0-10285 GCA_903798355.1 Fraxinus baroniana | reverse complement strand
GTGAGAGAAGAAAAAATTAGAAAGTGAATTTCATTGTAAAAATGAGTGAGTTGATAAGGACAGCAGTTGAGAACCAACCAATGATTTTGTTGGTGTATAAGAAGTCATTCATCAATCTTAAGGAAGCTAATGCACCCCTCCTTAGTTTGGCTACTTCATTGTTGCGGTAATTCGAAAACGTGTTCCCGAAGGACATGCCTAGTGGGCTACCACTCATTCGAGGTATTGAACATCAAATTGATTTCGTACTTGGAGTTGTTGTTCCAAATAGGCCGGCTTATTGGACTAATCCTGAGGAGACTAGGAACTTCAAAGGCAATTGGAATAATTGATGAGCAAAGGGTATTTAAGGGAGAGTATGAGTCCATATGTCGTGTTAGTGCTACTGTGTCAAAGAAAGATAGAACCTAAAGCATGTGTGTCGACTGTAGGACTATCAACAATATAACAATAAAGTATCATCATCCTATTCCTGGGTTACATAATATGTTAGATAAATTGCATGGATCATGCATATTTAGTAAAATTGATCTTAAAAGTAGTTATCATCAAATTAAGATGAGGGAATGAGATGAATGGAAAACTACTTTTAAGACTAAATACGGGTTGTATAAGTGGTTAGTCATGCCATTTGGACTTACTAATGCACCTATCATCTTTATGAGATTAATGAATCATGCTTTACGTGCATTCATAGGTAAATGAATATATAGGGCATTTAAAATGTGTGGTTGTGGTCTTAAGGCAAAAAAAATTTATGCTAACTTTAAAAAGTGCAGATTTTGCATGGAAAAAAGTTTTTTTTTTTTTTTTTTTTGTTTTGTTATGTCGTTAGTGCAAAAGGTAATGAAGTGGATGAGAAGAAAAATCAAAGCCATCAATGAGTGGCCAACACCTAAAAGCATAACTGAAGTAAGAAGCTTCCATGGGTTAGCTAGTTTTTATAGGCATTTTGTTAGAGAATTTAGCACACTTGTCTACCAATCACTAAAATTATAAAAAAGAGTATAGGATTTCATTGGGGGCATTGAACAAGAACTTGCTTTTAATACTATTAAGGATAAGTTATGCACCGCACATGTTTTACACTACCTAGCTTTAACAATAATTTTGAGATTGAATGTGATGCTTCGAAAATAGGTATTGGAGTTGTCTTAATGTTGGAACGAAGGCTCATAGCTTACTTTAGTAAAAAGATAAGTGGAGCAACTCTCAACTATCCTACATAGGAGTTGTATGCACTTATTCAAATTTTGGAGACATGACAGAACTACCTATGACCAAAGGAATTTGTGATTCACACCGACCATGAGTCCTTGAATCATTTAAGGGATTCAAGGTAATCTAAACAAGAGACATGCAAGGTCGATGGAGTTCATCGAGACATTTCCATATGTTAATCCGTATAACAAGGTAAATAAAATGTAGCAACATGTGATTTGTCAAGGAGGTACGTACTTCTAACTTCTTTAGGCGCTACATAGCTAGGATTTGAATATGTTAAGGACGTGTAAACTAATAATCCAGATTTTTCTAATATATATTAATCATGTGATAAGGATACTATGTATAGATTCTTTAGGCATGATGGATATTTATTTCGGAAAAATAAGTTATGTGTTCTTAAATGTTCAATGAGAGAATTATTAGTACATGAAGCATATATGAGAGGTCTAATGGATCATTTTGGGGCTAAGAAGACCTTAGAGATGCTAGGTGAACATTTTTATTGGCCTAAAGTAAAAGTTGATGTTGATTGGGTGTGTAGTGATGTCTCACTTGTATAAGGGCTAAATCTAAGGTTTTACCTTAGGGTTTATATATGCCAAATGTTCCTAGTGAACCTTGGATTGATGTGTCTATGGATTTTGTGTTGGACTTACCTAAGACTAAGAAAGGAAGAGATTCTATATTTGTAGTGGTAGATAGATTTAGTGAGATGATACATTTTATTTCCTGTCATAAAATTGAAGATGTCACCAATATTGAGGAATTATTCTTTAAGAAAGTAGTATACTTACATGGGGTTCCTAGAAGCATTGTATCGGATAGAGACATTAAATTCCTTATTCACTTTTAGAGGATTTTGTGGTAAGTTAGGAACCAAGCTATTGTTTTCTACTACTTTTCACCCACAAACGGATGGGTAAACTGAGGTAGTTAATAAGACTATAATACAATTCTCATGCACTATAGTTAATAGAAAATTGAAGAGTTGGGATAAGTGTTTACCATTCCTCGAATTTGCATATAATAGGGCCACATTCTACTATTTCTTATTTACCATTTGAAATTGTATATGGTTTTAATCCACTAACACCTTTGAGTTTAATTCATTTATTTATGAATGAAAAAGATAGCTTATGGAAAGAAGAAGGCCGACTTGGTGAAATCACTCTATAAAAAGGTAAGGTTGCAACTTGAGAAGAAAAATAAGTATGCTTCTCAAGTAAATAAGGAATGAAAGCATGTTACATTTGGAACAGGACATTGGGTCTGTGTACACTATAGGAAATAACGCTTTCCAGATCAAAGGAAGTCAAAGTTTCAATCAAGAGGCGACGGACCATTCCAAGTCCTTGAAAAGATCAATGATAATGCCGACAAATTAGATTTTTCAAGTGAGTATAATGTTTTGACTACTTTTATTGTCTCTGATTTTTCTCTCTTTGATGTATGTACAGATTCGAGGTCGGATCCTTTCGAAGAGGGAGGGGATGATGTGATCAAGGATACAAAAGCAAGTCCCGACAAGGATCCATTGGTCGTTGAGGAAGCACCAATGACGGGGTCGCGGGCAGGAGGCCATGAAATTACTTGCTCAAGTTACGGTGGACGAAACATTGATCACAACAAGTAAAAGAAAAAGTTTTATGCTAGGTTTAGAATAAGAAACAAGATGGATCAACTTGATTCAAGCAACGAACGAGAAAACTGGAAAAGATAACAATGTGACTGCATAGTTACGCTAGGCATGTGACCTCATGCCTCTATACCGAAAATTAGAGTGGTCCTTTTGGGTAAACTATATGACTGCATGCCCATACGCTATGTGGTCGCATAATACAAACTCAGCACCGAATTTTTGAAAAGAATCTTATTTTATTTAAAACTCTAGTTTTATGGTATTTATTGATACTTTGAATATTAATTCTGTTTTTAAATAGGTTTTATGGATTCTTTATAAATATGACTCATTCCATTAATTGTAAAAATACACAATTTGAGAGATAATATTGCGAGGCATATTGTTTTCTTCTAATTCTTCATTGAAGTAATTTTGAACATATCAAGAGTTAAATTCTTATGTTGTTCTACAATATAAATAAGTTTTGTGATCACGGAGTCAAGATATTGTTAGTGATTGTCTTGATTTTTGATTTAATCATTTATTAGGTAGAGCTTATTAAACATTGATTCTTGGTTTTCTTGGGTTTGTTCTAATTTTCGTGGGTTCCGTAACTCCTATTGCTACGTTGGTTCGGATCATTTACTCTTTAGTGAAAGGACATCCCATCCCATGTGAGGGAAAGGACGCCCTTATGTACACATTTTTATGTACACCAAGCATAATTCTTAGTAAAATCATCTTTGGAGAATAAAATTTCCTCTAAAGGTTCTTTAGAATTTACAAAGATTGTTGAACAAATTAGAAAAATTACAAATTTCTTGTGAGTTTTTTAGACATTTCATAAAATTTTCGAATGTGTCCAAATTAGTGGAATACGCTAGATAGCCTACAAGTTAGTGAGAAAAAATAACAATCATGCTATATGTACATTCATGTTTACACTTTTGACTTGTAGAATTTATACTATCTTAAACAATCTTCTACAAAAAACACTTTTCATCCAACTGATCGTCATTGACCATATATACATGTGTAAACCAAGGTGTCGTCATTTTATGTACTGGCTTTACCAAAAAAAAAAAAACAAAGAAAGAAATTCTAAATCTGACACAAATATTATAAGTAATTGTTGAAGGGATTCTTTAAGAAGTGTGGAGGCTAAGAGTTCTTTTGGAAACCCTTGGTTACCCTATATCCATATTCACTTATTCGATTGTCACCATTTAAGGTTTTTCTTGTTTTCAGTAACATTTTATCGAGTTCATATTAATTTGTTGGCTTGCACGCGTCAAGTGTTGATATTACTTTGATAAATTTTTATTGTCAGCGCATGTTTGGTCCATTATTTCACATTATAATGAGAGAAATAAAACTTTTCTAGAGAATGTATGGTTAAAAAAGTAGGATAAGTTTTTGGGTTTACGTGTAATATTATTTTATTAAAAAATATATGATTGATAAGAAGAGAGAGAAAAATAAATTATAATTTAATGGAAATTATGAGGCCTAACATAGTGAAATTATCCTCAAGTCATTTCCTTCATCAACAATTTACTGACCTAAAATGTCAGCTTGCTTTTGATCTAGTTAAATTCAGCATGTATTCAAATGATATTATTAGAATATATCTACGTCAAGATAGCTATAAAAAATTAATGCTTGACAAAACTTAGACACCACTAAAGTAGGGGTGTCAACGAGTTGAACCGACCTGCAAGTCGAAACTCGAGCAAAAATGCTTTGAATTTTTTTTTTTTGTCTGAGTTGAGCAAAACCTCGGCCAAAATATTCAAACTCGACCCGAGCTTTCAACTCTGGCCTTAGCAAGCCGAACCGACTCTTTTTTTCATTTTTCTTTCTTTTTGGTGACAAATCTAAATTATTTTTAAAAATTTAAATTTTGTGCAATTTATACATATTATAAATTAAATAAAAGCTACATCCTTCCTCCTTTTTCCGAGAAATGGACTAAAGTTGGAAGAGGTAACCAACTTTTAGTATTATTTATTATTTATTTATTATTATTTTTTTGCCATTGACTGCTTGAATCCTCACTGCCCTCTCTCAAATTAGGAGATCAACAATTTTTTTTAAGGAAAAATATTCTAGTTTTTGTGATGGATAGTACCCATTCAAATTCTAAAATACACTGACGAAGTGTAGACAAAAATTAACATCAACTGATGTGGTGGTAAAAGAAATTGATTATATTGTACCTCTAGTAAAGGTAGATTCAATCTAAAGGGATGAGAAAAAGGATTGTTTAGCTAGCGTTTGCCCCCATTTTGCAGAAATTATAAATTTTGAATAAGGGTGGGTATGGGTTGGGTTGAGTCGGCTTTTGTTTCAACCAAAATCCAACTCAACATGATCGGTTTGATCAAAATTTAACACAATTCAATCCGTATGAATGTTGAAATCCAACCAATCCAACTCAATCAAGTATCGGTTGGGTTGGATTGGGTTGGGTTGGTCGGTTTAGGATGACTTGTTAACAAAAATTAAAGTTATCCAATTTTCAATTATACTAAATTCGAATAGAAAAAATTAAATAATAAGAAAATAAATAAACAAAATTATCTATTATCTTATTCAATCCTCATTAGTCGAACTTACAAAGAACAAAGTGCATTTAACATAACATGAAAAAATTATACTACATTTATTGTGAGAAGAACAATAAAGCTCCCCCTCTAAAATACACCAAGGTAATTAAATTTACACTATCCACTAATACTTTTTAGATTCTTTTTATTTTTTAGGCATTATATTTTATTTTATTTCTTTTTTTTTTTATTTTTTTTTTAAAAGAAGGTAGGCGGTCAGATTGAACAGGTTTATTCGATTTTCATGAGTTAACTCATAATCCAACTCAACCCAACCCACCTACATAGCCACCCACCCAACCCGTGTAAAAACAACAAAAAAAAAAGGACCCAAATCGATCGGAGTGGTTCGATTTGAACGAGTTTGATTGAGTTTTGTCCACCCCTAATTTTGAAACAGTAATATATTATTTTAAAATCGAAGTGACACCGGACGCATATAAAGTGAAGTAATGCACAATCACCCGTTTAAATTTCATTTTCCCATTCCTGCCCTCAATGAAATACTACCAANCCAAATCGAGATTTGGACCGATTGAATTTTGTTCACCCCTAATTTTGAAACAGTAGTATATTATTTTAAAATCAAAGTGACACGGGACACATATAAAGTGGAGTAATGCACAATCACCCCGTTTAAATTTCATTTTCCCATACCTGCCCTCAATGAAATACTACCAATTCACTACTTTACCCCCTTTTTTTTTGCTCTATCCCCATGGCAATTGCAATAGAGGGCAATTTTGGAAAAAATCAAAATACCAATAAAAAACGGCTAGTGGGACAAATGAAAGTGATGAGAAATGATTGTATGGTGTGATATTCGGGCCCCCACGCATGTAGAAAAAAATTAAATTCCCACGAAAAAAGGGGTCAAACAGGAGCTTGGATTCAAAATATTAGTGATCTAGCCCATACATTCTCAAATAGTAATTGGTTATAAATAAAAGCTGCATGCGTTAGCAGCCTGCAACTGCATTTTTTTATAATTTTTTTAGTTTATTTTTATTTTTTTAAGCTCGGCTCGACTTAACTCGTCAAGGGCTAACTCGGGCTCGAGCAGATGCCCAAAAATGGGGCTCAGCCCGATGAACCGAGCCACGAGCAGTCCCGCTTAGGCTTTTCCCGAGCCAAGCCACGGCCGCCAGAGCCTCCAAGCCACCTTGACATTCCTACACTAAAGTTACTTCAAACATAAATCATAGCCACCAACTGTTAAAAGACAGCTTAATATATTTTTCTCCTCTTACCAGCCGCCTTCTAACACTTAGATATGATGTGTGGTACTCTTTAATTATACTTCTTCCTCTCCATGATTATTTAGAATTGTTGTGAAAAACGGTGATGATGCCGGATAGTTTTGATACCAATTGTTATAAACAAACAAGGTACTAATTTGTTGAAGGCGATATGAGATTATAGGCACAATATGGAGTAACGATCACAAACTCACAAAAAGAATATAATTTGCGGAGTGAATAAGATTTCATTAAAATATGAATAAAGAATTATAATGATTTGTGTTTACAATTTATCTAACTAATAATGGGGATAAATAAACTTCCAATAAGGTTAAACCAACCTATAATGAGGTTAACAACTCATAATGGGATAAAACCAATCCAACTAAATTGTAGAGAAGAATCAAATATATAGAGAAAACAATTCAAGTCCTAGAAGTAGAATTGTAGATGAATTAAAATGCCCAAAAATTTCCTTATCTTGATCTCTTTAAGTTCAACACAAATTCAAACTCCCAAATAGGTCTTTCAAGTAAACTTCAAATAGAATTTGTCAAATAGATTTCGAATAGGATTCCAAAAACATAGGAATCGAATTCCTCTTAACGTACACTTTAATTGAAATTTCCAATTATCTTTAACAAAGAATTCGGGTTACAGCACACGCATATATATATATAAACAATATTTGTCATTGCACTCTTTATTATGATATATATAACTGCACATAGTCAAGCAAATCTATACTACAACCACAATTTAGAGTTGCTTTTACTTTCATTCTGCAGTGATGGAAGAAGAAAGAATGACTTTGCCTCCTGGTTTATGTTTTGCTCCGACCGATGAAGAGCTTATAGTTTACTTTCTGTATCAGAAGGCTGCAAGCTTGCCTTGCTACCCTAATGTTATCCCTGATCTTAATCTTTATTCGCCCCATCCGTGGGAGTTAAATGGTATAAAATCTCCTCCAGGCTTTCCTTTTCTAATTTTTCCATTTTTTTTCTCAATAATACTTCTTGATTATAGAATCGCAACAAGGGATTCGAGTTTATCAAAGGTTATTGACAAGTGCACGGTTTTCATAAATAGGAGGTAGTGAATTTGATAACATGATCTTTGTCCGCTCTGATATTAAATATTGAACCACTTCATTTAAAAGTTGAAGATGCTATTTGTTTAAATTTTATCTTCGACATTCCTCACTTTTATGACTATGGTATGCTGTTTTGACTCTTTATTTTTGTGTTGGCATCTATAGATAAGGCCTTTGTGAGTCGAAGGCAGTGGTATTTCTTCAGCCGAAAGATGCAAAACAGAGCTGCGGAAAATGGGTTTTGGAAGGAGATAGGTGTTGATGAGCCCATACTTACAAGCACTGGAAACAAAGTGGGAATCAAGAAATATCTTGTGTTTTACATTGATGATGTTCGCTCAGAGAACAAAACCAATTGGATAATGGAAGAATATCGTCTACTTATTTCACCAAGACGACAGAATCAGATCCAAGTAAGACAACTATTCACTTTAATTTGTCTTGTAAATTTAGAATTTCTCCCCCTCTTTTTTGTTTGAAAGATTATTTTTTGCAAATCCAAAATACAGCTGACTCGATCTGGAAATTACGATTATTTGGTTACTCAGATAAAAAAATTCTGCTACTTGATACAGGACTTAGATGAATGGGTTCTATGCCGAGTTCATGAGGCAAATATAAGTTCTGATGGGATGAATTTCCCCGAAAGTGATGGTGATGGAGATGAGCTCTCGTATCTCGATGAAGTCTTTTTGTCCATGGAGGATGATCAAGAAGAGATCAATTTTCCATATTAGATCAATCAGTCATGTGTAGAAAATACCGTATGGTTTTATTTTGTTTTAATTTCTAGGAATAAAGACAAATATGTATGTATAATATATGATAAAAAACGAAAAAAGGAATGTATATATTTGTTCATATATTTGGGTATTTTAAGAAGAGTAACGTTATTCATCCCCACTAGGGTTACAAATACAGTTTAGGTGGTTCTAATAATAGGTTAAATGAAAAGTGAAATTAAATGACTTATTTAATTTCATCTATCATTTAATGTCACATTAACGCCACCTAAATTAAGATTGTAACCTCAGTGAGGCCTGAGGCTAAATCAATGATGTGACAATTTAGGTGGAATAATAAGATATGACTGTTCAATCCCTCTCTCAAAAAAAAAAAAAAAATTGAATTATCACATTTTGTTAGTCCATCAAAATTGCAATGTCACCGTTATTCCATCGTTGTAACGATAAATAACATTACTCATAGATTAGTCAATATGTTGTCCGCTCGACTATGTCTTACAAAAATATAGAAATGATTAACGTATTACGCCAAGTAACAATTAATAGACTAGTAGATTAATAAAAATCCAACAATTATCGAAATATTCTTCTTCCTCTTGGAAAATATGGAATGATACAAACTCGAGAATAAAATGGTTTCCTACTTCTTCTTTGATCCTCCACCCCGTATTGATTGCCAAAAAACAGGCCAATTCTTCTTGGCTTCATTCCAACCCAACAATGAGCCTTCCCTCATCGGATCCCAACTGGATGACACAATCCCATAACTCACTCCTAAAAGTGCAGTCCCAAAGAAGATAAATGAGACAATGAAAGGAATCCAAGTGGGCACATCAATTTTCAATCCAACTTTGAGATAGTAAAAGAATGGGAAAAACAAAAGCCCAATAAACAGAGGAATTCCAACAGAAAATCCCATTCTACTCATCATTCTGTTGGTAACTATTTCTGGGATAACGCCTTCTTCTTGCTCGTCCTCTTCATCTTCATCTTCTTCTTCGTTGGTGTCGTAATTTTTCTTTGGTTTTTTGGATTTTTTGAATTTTTTTGAGGTGGGTCCGAATCCTTTTGGGGAATTTAGTGTGGCTGAGACTGGATTGAATTTGAGGTGGGTTTTTGATGGGTTTGGGGTGAGGATTGGGAATTGGATTCTTCTGTGTTTGATTAGGGTTAATGGAAATGGGAATTGTAAAGGAGGTGCATATGAGTAGGTTCCCATAATTAGATTGTTTTCCCTCCTCTTGTGCTTGTTTTCGTTTTTACATGTAATTGGAATTGGTTGGTGGGAATGGTGCAGAGATCTTTGGGGGAAGAAGCTTATCCTCTTGAGCCTGCACAAGTACTGAAATACCCCTAACTCATTATGTGGTGCTAAACCTGTAGTTTAGCCGCCAACATTATTTTCAAACTCTTTTTTTCTATGGGAAAAATTCAAAGGATTATCTTTTATCAAATCAAAAATAAGGTTCCAAAATTTAAATTTACAAAACTCATATTTTTCTATGAATTAATTAATTATATTTTACAATTAATCTATTAAATTAAATATTTAACTGTAATATAATATAATTGACCCCCACCTCACCCCATCCCACCTCCACCTCCACCTCCATCTTCACCTCTCCGACGAACGGAAACTATTTCGAGACCTTTCTTCGACCACACTTAATTCCGACGACTATTTTTCGGTGATCGTTGCTCCGATCCCAATGTCAAGAATATCTTTTTAAGTAGTTAAAAATTTAATT
>CAIGRO010113698.1:0-21682 GCA_903798355.1 Fraxinus baroniana | reverse complement strand
TTTACGTTCTGCGTCCGCCCATGATATTGATTATTGAATTTTATCTCGAGAAGTTAAGATTATCTTATTACTAGTATTTCACACCTTTATAGGTTAGTTATTATAATTTATATTTAATTGACGTGGTGTTTTATTCTTATTTTTTATGTATTAAAAAGATGAATATAGTGAAAATAAAAATATTATATTTAGTTGACGTGGTATTTATACCTATTTTAACGTCTACAAGATGAATTTACTGAAAATAAAAAATGATGAAATGGATGTGTGATTTTTTCTAGAATCAACACGATAAGAAATTTCAAAATATATAAAGGTGACACCAAATATGCTACAAATGGGTAATGGCTACTTTCTGAATACTCGTTTTCTAAAGCTATATCTCCTGCAACAAATTAAGGGTACATATAATTACATTTTTTAAACAACCGAGCTTACAGGCCTGGCAAAACAAAATGTGGGGGGTAGGTGTTTAACATTTGGGGGGAGGTTTAATGAGGTGGGTTCATGTGAGAGAATTTGCTCTGCCAAACCTTTTACAGGCCTGGCAGAGCAGATTAATTCTTTTTTAAATATCTGTACATGTTGCGTATATTTATAGGCAAAATTGCTACAAATTGTGGACGAGATGAAAAAAGGTTGAGTGAGCATTGCTACAAATTGTCTCCCTGGTGTACTGGATCGTTATTGTTGTAAGCGACACTAGAAAGTAATAATATTTTCACGTTAAATTTAGTTTGAGTGAGTTTTTTAAACAGTAAAAGTAAAATATGCTAGACAATGCTACATGTACATCATACTTGACATATGATCTACATAATGTCATGTGACATTGTATCATTGAACAGTTTAAAACATGGCATACAATAGGTCTTTTCTTTTGTTGATAAAGGAATTTAAGTTGATAATTTGATGGTTATTATTTATCCACGAGACTTAACCCCTATTTTGTAGGGATTAAAATCTAGATTTTAATATATTTTAATTTAATTCAAAGTCAACAATTAATTTTTACGATATATTCGATGGGATTCACAATTTTTCAATCATATATTTTATCAACTTTTATTAAAAATTTAATTTTAATCCCTACCAAACGTGGCTTTCTTGAAATTCTAATATTTTAAGTCTCTTTGCCGTGGTTGGCAAGTTCAAAATTTTCTCAAACAATCATTAGTCAGCTTAATTTGCGTAACCCATCAAACAATTCGTTCAAACAATTATTTTGTTATTTATGTTGTTTTCATAAATTGACAATTATGTCTTTTACACACAAATAATTAGTAAATTAAAATATTTAGAATTTATTTTATAATCAAATATTTAAAACGGTAATATAAAAAATGATTGACTACTTCTTATTTGTTTGCAAATCTTGATTCTATTTTTCTTATAATTCCTTTAGAATAATGTCTTTACATTCTACTTGTAAGAAGTCAACAAATGATTTTAACCATTTTTTCTTTATGTTCTATTTGTTAGTAAATTGTCAAGAGATGATTATATAAATACTTTATTTATCAAAACATGGAAACACAATGCATTTGAAAGATGTCGGGTTTCTTTATGTACTTCAATTTTGTTGAATTGGAAAACTATATCTTAATTTGATTTCAAAATTGTCTGTATCAATTCAAAAATGATGATTACCATGTGTGGGCCATTACTAGTGCAACTTCAGTTAAACCAAATGTACAAAGGGTAGGTTCACAGATCTCTTACTGACCCTCACATGAGGTGGGTTCTGACCTGATTAAAAATTGGTTCAATTTTTTCCCCATCCCCCTTTGTGTGTGATACAGAAGTCCCACTCTATAAGGGAAGCAATACTCGTGAAATAAATAAGAATTATTATTAACTATTATGTCAATGATATTCACTAGTTCAAGTGACAGAATTGGAAGAAGTTATCCAATTAATATCAAATTATAGTGTAATTACTAGATTGGATAAATTTGAATCGCGTTTATCTAAGTTGAGCTCCATATATGTTGATTATTGGTTAATGTATCTATAATTCTATGTATGTACATGTATTATTTTTATGAGGGAACCTTTTCTCCTAATTCTTTTATCTTTTTGGATATTAAGGTGATCAGCTTTTCTCCAGCTGGTTTCAGATAAGATTTTTAAAATAAAAGAAGTGTGAAAATAGATCGGATTTTAAAAATTATTGAAAGATTGGCAGGGCTTCTAGAAGATTTTGCCTTTGTTCGTCTAAAATTATTACTAACTTTTCAGAAGGAATAAAATTGGATTTCACAGAATGTGTGAATAATAAATAAATAGTAGTTCTGAATATAATATTAGAATTGATATTTGACATAGTAACTTTTTCGTGAACCCAGTACTAATTTAAAGATGTAAGCTTGAGTGGTCCAATCCATTAAAATAAGCATAGGACCGACTGGTCTAGAGCATCCCCGCCTAGTGCTCAGGCCATACAACACATCACTTATGAAGTGTTGTGACACATAATCGAACTTAAAATGTCAATCTTATTAAAATTTGACCTTTCTTATGAAGTGTTGTGGCCTACATGGATATGGTACTTTTTGTCCACCCCTATGAGCAATTATCGCTGCGGAAAAGCCTGGAATTTTCATAGAATATGGGCCCAGGTAAGCTGACCAATTTCATCCCAACATTGGCTGGGTCTGAGTGGCCGTCCTGGCCCAAATGGGCTGTATAAGATTCTTAAATTCCATACAAATCGCTTCACATTCCATGATACGAAAATAAATGGAAGTAAATAACTCCATTTTAATGATGCCCACAATTTGCATATGTTTGGGCAAGTGTTTAACACTTGTTAAAAGTCAAACCATTTATTACCTCATTTCGTGGACCCACAAATATTATTCATTTATCCAGCGCTCATTTCTATTTGTTCATAAAAAACAATTGTTTCTGCTTCTCTAAATTGCAAATATGAAATCTCACTAGCTATTGGCCACATTATTCAACTTCAACAAGGTACACTTCTTCCAACAAAATATAATAACTCATGACATCGACAAATGAGTATACAGTAGAACTGTAGAAAAGAGACAAACTGCTAATGACAGATTCCAATCACCACAAACTGTACAAATCTTCAAAGATCAAGTCATCGAGGAAGAAAATCAAACAACAAATTTATAAACGAAATTTTCTGTCAGTCCATCTGCACAAAGGTATTTTAATTATAGTATCTAGACGCAACAAAGCAAGTGCAACTTTTTCAACTGGAGAACAACTTCCCCGTCACAAAGCAAATGAGATAAGCAGATACTATTAATTTTTGCCATATGATAATAATGCTTAGGTAAATAACTGACTCAGTGCTGGGCCGCCTGTTCAAGAATCTCCTTATCAATAGATGAAATGTAAGGCTTCAGTTTCAGCACTCCATCAGCCTTCCCTGGAGATATATACTTCACCCCAACTAGCTTCAGGCCTACAATAGAAGAACAACACAAATTAATGATGTGAAGATGATAATCATATCAGGCAATGTTATCCAAGGATTACAACGTTGTGTGACACAAGTAGAATAAGGGACAGTGGCACCTTGCCAGCAAAGGTAACATTCTAAGAGTAAGAAGCATGGACACGGCCATGTTGATTTATTCACTTTAAACTAAAAAAATTTAACACCTTCGTCTTTTCTCTAGCCTATATTTGATCCCCATTTTTTAAAAAAACTCATTTTCAACCACATATTCTCATATAAAATAATATTACATGTAAACCGAAAAGTTNTTTTTTTTTTTTTTTTGCCAAAAATGGGGCTCAAACAAGGGCTAGTTTGTATGTTGAAACCATTCCATTATTTCTCCTCAGAACTCTTAGAAGGGGTAAACAATTATTAAATCCATTAATGCCTTAAATAAGTGTAAAACCCGACCCTTGTGAAAAGTTAAACAAAAAGAATGTATTCTAATTGAAGAAATAAAAGTTCACATAAAAAGATTTTTCATATCCTACGATGATCATGTAGTGAAATTAGATTTTATTGTTTTATTAGTATTACGGTTGAAAAGTCAGAACACTCACTCTCATTTACACGTCCATATAAGAACCTCTCGCCTTTCCAGTATTCCAGAGGTCTCATTCTGATTCTTTTGCTTCTTCTTACTCCAGTTTCGAATGATGTACCAGACTCTGTAGAGCCAATGTGGCTATTACCACTCAAGAGAATAAATAATTATAACAGAAGTGTTGTACCAATAGATGTACAAGTTAAAAACCTGCAAGACTTTTTCTCAGTGGATGAGCTTTTCTGAGGCGGTTTTCACTTGCTTCTCTATTTGATTTCCGTTTCCTGACGTGATGTGTCTGAAATTTGAATATAAAACATTTCAATTCTCTTAGATCATTTACAAATATTTCAAGAAAAAGCACAACAAATGAGAAAGTCTGATAACATAATTGCCCTTTTAGTCTCTCAGTAACACCAATTCCATCTGCATGTACCAAACTCTGATTTGAAATTGATGGAACAAACATTACCAAATAGTAATCCACAAAGTGAGAAACCAATCATATATATACCTGAACTCAAAACACATTTATAGTTCAATAGGCACAAAGCAAAAGGATCATAAATTCCGAAAAGTACTACAATTACAAAGCCAAAGCCTCTTTACCTAGCAAAAAACAAGTTGGGTAGAAGCAACAGAGAGGCAAAGAATAAGGGAGAGAGCAACGTACACAAAAACTTTTTCAAATTTCCAAAGAGCTCAACTACCTTGATTTCAACATATCATAGATCTTACATTATACCCTTGTGATCCCCAAATGCACACACAGAGAGGAAGAAGCTGATAAAATAAGAAAGTAAAGAAAACGAATGTGTTTAAACTTTTTATATAGAAAAAGAAGCTGTGTGAATGATCTATGACAAATTTCCATCTTTTCATGGTATTCAAATCAAACTCACACTTGCAAATCATTGTAGCATGCACATGTTAGCTCAAGCACTCGTAATCCCTACTGCAGGACAACATAGATGACAGACTATGACCCATACATATACTCCAGTTATCAAAATAATTAAAATAATAACAGCTGCAGTGAACTAACGCATATTCAGGTAGTTTTATAGTTCATCCATGCAACATAATCCATGGTGAAGAAATCCCGAGATTATGGGATTTTATTAATTGTATAGAGTGATTGATTGTATACCTTGTTTAGGTAATAATTAGTTAGGCAAGTTTTTTTTTTACTTTATTAGGAGATTATCTTCCTTTTACATCATCTTCATTGTAGTATAAATTGAGGTACATAGCATTGCATTGATTATCGAATAACATATACAGAATTATTCAGTCTTCATAATTCTGTCATTTCTATCTGTACATGGTGATCCACCAAAAGTCATGATTCCTCCTTAAGTTAGACATATGATAGCATACTGCCTAGTGCATATTATTATGCACTTATACATAGGATATTCAAATATGTATAAACAGAGACACAAAGAACTAGCTTCTAAAGGTTGAAACAAGAATAATCACAGTAAAGTTCATGAGTTCACCGTAAAATATTGCAAAAAAAAATGTGAACAGATAAATAAATGAAAGAATAATGACCACTAATGAGAATTTAGATTCAAGGACAAAAAGCATAAAACTATAAGAACGAACAAAAGAAAGAAGAATAAGTTAGGAAGACCTCAGGCGGTTGTTCATTATCGAACTGTTGCATCCTGGATGGAATATCCATGACATCATCTACAAGTACAGAAAGAATTGGTAGATGCGTCAGGAGGATAGAAAATGAAGGGAGAGAACATCAAAACAATAAAGTGAAAATTTTACAGAAATATAATCTGCACTTCATTCATAATACAAAATTTAGTGAAAACATGGGCAGATATCATTTATTTCCTGCTATAGATACTATATCAAATATTTTAGAATAAGTCTTAGGTTAGAGCTTGATATCACGATTGCCAGTTGAGGTGCTCGTGCTTCATTATTTCGTAAGCCTTCAAATATGTCAAATCAATGATACAAATATTAACTACTGTCATTACTCGTTACAAAGAAGGGCATTCCTCACCCATGTATAGGCCTAAACCTATAAAAGAGTAAGTAACCAAGGGTGAAAGAATAAGCGTGAGAGTGGGGACCTCACAGCTTTTTAAGAGTTCATTGTGTAACTAAGTATTACCAACTTAAATCTACCAAGTTAGTGTTGAGATTCTAGTGCCACATAAAAACTTTTAAAATATCATTCTGTGAAATTATAATTACATGATGACATTGGTTCTTATAAACTGATATTCAGCAACCATAAAGAATATCAAAGCCAGCTTTAAATCTTCTAAACATCTAATTGGTTTGCCTACAGAAGAATATTCTATATTTTCATTTATTGACAACATTTGAGGTTATGATTTTAACATCAATGTAAGCCTTCATATCGTATTTCAGACAAACCTAGTTCATTAAGGATTACTAGCACAATTTGCCAACTTATGGCTCATTTCATGGAAATTTTCATTTGAATTGCCTCAATAAAACTCAGTTTCATGCAAAAATAGTATAATGAATGAAATACTAATAAATTAACAATATATAATAAGGCCCAGAAAAGGAGTTCTATAAGATAAGACTTATTTGAATTGAATACACAAGAAGATTGAATTGGCTATGATTATAAGTACAGATGATTACATGCAATCACAGGTAGTTTGCTTGAAGGCCAATTTAACTAAATTATTAAAAGATGAAAGATATCATCAGATATAGCCTACGTCTGGCGCCCATTTTTTCAAAACTCATTTCCAACCACATTCTCCAAAAAAATCACTTTTTCAAAACACATTTTCTTTCAAAAATGGGGCTCAAACAGGGGCATAAACAATTTATTGACACAATATCACATATCATGATATAGTAACACAGAATCTCTGTAGATCTAACAATGAACCAAATGTAATAGAGAAAAAGGATTTGTGTTTGCTTATAGGGAACAAGGCTTAGTTTATTATTCGTATATATAGTTATATAGCATCTCATGGATCAAATAAGTCACACTAGTTAAAATATGTATCCAAAAAAGATGAGAAATCAGATTAAGAGCACTAATATTCTCACTGCTATTTAGGTTTCCAACAACTGTTGCTTCTTCAACACTGCAATCTGGTACTTCATTTGGTTGACTATCACCATTTCCATTTTCTCCACTAGAATTCTCATCCACTAACTGATCTGTCAAACTGCCTGAACTTTCAATTATCACCTTCTGTGAATCCACATTATAAAGTGCAGGTTCCCTAATTTCAAAATCTATGCTTGATTTCGACTTGCTAGACATCCCTGAATCCTTCATTTCAATATGATCGTGGAGCTTGTCGATGTGTTGAGCAGGAGAAACACTTGTAGGTGCTAACCTATTAACCTTAGGAGGAGAAAGTGCATCTATCGGAGGATTAAATTGCAAATTTCGCTTCTTCAGTGATAATAGAGAAGCGACTAAATTTCTTGGAGGGGTTGGTGAGGCTTCAATGTCGGTTGGATTTCGTGGCACTTCTAAGTTTCCAACAGCAGTTTCTTCTTGAACATTGCAATCTGGCAATTCATTTGGTCGACTTGATCCATCTGCATTTTGTCTGCAAGCAGTCTCGTCCACAAAAGGATCCAGCAAACTGCCTGAACTTCCATTTATCACCTTTTGTGAATCCATATTAGAAATGGTAGGTTCTCTAGTTTCAACATCTATGCATGACTTCAACTTGCTAGACACATTCACATTCTTCAGTTCAACCTGATCTTGAAGCTTGTTGATTGGTTGAACAGGAGAAACACTTGGAGGTGCTGACACATTAACCTTAAGTGGAGAATGTGGATCTCTCAGGGGACCAGATTGCAAAATTCGTTTCTCCAACAAAGATAGAGAAGCAACTGGATTTCTTGGAGGGGTTGGTGAGGCTCCATTGTTGATTGGATTGTTTGCCACTTGTTCGTGTTCACTTTGTAGTTCTCCAAGTACGCTTTTCAGCGAAGTATCAAATACCGGTGAATTATTCCAGAGCTTTGGCAGTTTTTTTTCCAGGGCCATAACATCAATCCTTCCAACGCGATGAGGATCGGGCATGCACAATTTTTCAAGATCAAGAGGTTTGATGTGCAATCGCTCCTGCAAGAGATTCAAAGCCCCATCCCCATCTAAATCTTCATTATTACACGATAACAACTCATCCAAAATATGGTTGACAGTATTCCCCACCTCTGTCTTTGAGTCTGTTAAATCAAATTAAAAATGTTACTAAGCTGAGAAGAAGGTATATTTGCATCTAGACAATAGCATAAAGGACAATAAGTTCCAATGGCAGCAATGCAATCAGTAACAAAAGTCCTCTCACAATGACATTGATATTTCCTCAATTCAATAGCATTCACTCACCAGGCAATTCCACTTCCTGTAATTCAACATTGGGACTGGGATTGGAGTCAATTATGTTTTGCTGAGAATCATGTTTAGGAGCATTCAGAACATCCTGCTCCACTATTTCTTGGGAGGACATTAATGTTTCATCATTTTTAGAAGGCACTGCACCCTCCACTATTTCTTGGGAGGACATTAGTGAGTCATCATTTTCAGATGGCACTGCGGAGTAACGGTGCTTATAAATATATGACTTCCTGCAGTTAAAAAGAATGAGCTGATAAGTTGCTACCAAATACAAATGCCTTACAAACTACCAATTTTATTGTGAAATAAAATAATCAAGACGACAAAAAGAAGTAAATATACCCCAAGATTCCAGGTCGACGACGACGTGCATTAGCTGAAGATTTGAATTCATTCAAATTGTTCGTGCGGTCACCGAGCTGTTTCCGTATTTCCTTCTGGGCATCTGTAGATTATAAAACATGAATCCTCCATGAAAATTAAAAAAGTTTATACAAAAATAAGAAAAGTGAGAAATGAAAACAAAGAATTTTACTTTCAAGCCTCTCATAAGCATCAAAAAATTTATCCGGGTCTTCCAGCTGATCAACATTCACAGTTGGTTCCAAAGTCACTAAAGGCTCACTGCTACCAAAATATATTGTGAATATTAACACATGAATCTCTTAAAAGCACGCTAGAGCAACTAAAAGTAAGGATGAATGAGCACTAGTCTTCACCTCACATTAGGCTTCAATGAAAACCGAGCCCGCTTACGACCAAGGGCCAGCCCTGGCCTTCGTTCTTGAGGCTTGCCTTTTCCCTTTGCAGCAACAGCATCACTGATGCTCACAGTTTCAGCGATGTTTGTGAAATTCGAACCGAGAAGCGCTGCTCCATTCATAATTCTCTTTGCCTCATTCCTAAGCTTTTCAGGACTCCTTAACTCTTTCTGAGACCAGAAGCATAATTAACAAGCACAACTGTTCAGATACCATATTTTCTTTCAAAATTAGACCTCATAGCTCATAAAATAATGAAATCAAACTGAAACAAGTGCCATTTTTGCAGATGGAATTGAAATTCACAAATTTACGATACAAAATAAATCAATCTCCAAAATGCTAGGGTTTTTACAATTAATATGCATCAATCAGCATGCAAAAAGATATAACAGCCACCTAAAAGGACTACACAAATCACTTTCTCTACCCGCATAATTAGACTTCCAAAGCTCATGGCATCGAGTGGGAGCGTAAAATTTAGGAATTCAACAAATTAAAGCTGGGACAAGAACAAAATATGAACAAATTAAAAATTAAGCCGCCTTCAAGTACCAAAGATCTCATAAAATGATGAATTGAATTTAGGTCTTTGGAGTCGGATGGAATTGGACCGTCAGTTGAAGCCCTAATTGTACGGGGGAAGAGAGACGGTCCATTGAGGTCTTGCAGTGGTTCCAGCGACTCCGAGACCAGTGAGTCGCTCGCCATTGCCGCCGTTTTTATGCTCGTGCGAGCAGGTGATATATAGAGAGATCGAGAGACAGCGCGTGTCGCAGAGGCGTCCGCGCGTGGTAGATATAATATTGTAGTGGGATTCGAAATAAGAAACTGAGCGGGATTTTAATAAATTTGGCACGGTGCCTTTTTAGGAAGGCACTCTATTTATAGCCCGGTCGGTGTCCGTTAAAATTCAATTAAAATTGAAAATATAGTCGTTAGTGGGTTCACTCGTCTAATAAAAGTCAATAATAACAACTAATTTTTTAATTTTAATCTCTACCAAACGAGCTCTAAATAATTAACTCATATTTAACACACGTTCTTTTTTATTTTAAAAATATGTTTGAGACACGGCCCCTGTTTGAAACCCATTTTGAGGAAAATAGAAATTTTGGAATAGTGATTGATGTGAGAATGTGTAATGAAAAAGTGATGAAAAGTTTTTGATTTGTGTGTAATATTATTTTATTTGGAAAATGTGTGGTTGAAATGAAGAATGAAAATGAGCACGAGAATAAAAAATTAATGAGTGTCAAACGGGGGCACATTATTTTGAAAAAATGTATTCTAAATAGTAGATTAATAGAGAATGTGTTGTTGAAAAAGAAAGAAAAGTTATTGATGTGATAGAAAATATTATTTTATTGAAAAATGTGCAGTTGAAAATAAGTAGAAGAATAAAAATGAAAATTTTAATGTGTAACAAACATGGGCTTAAATCACATATTTTTTATCATATCAATAACTTTTTCTTACATTTTTAACCACATATTTCTTATCATATCACTATTTAAAATACATTCTTTTTTCAATAACATCAATCAAACACACTTTTAATTTTAATTGCGTATTTAATGGGATGTACAATTTTTTAATTATATATTTCATCAATTTTTATTAAAGTTTATTAGAAATTTACCCCATGTTTGAGTCATATTAAAATTTTCATTTTCATTGTTCTACTCATTTTTAAATTCATATTTTTCAATAAAATAATATTTTTTATCACATTAATAACTTTTTATTCTTTTTCAACTACACATTCTCAATCAATATACTATTCCAGAATATATTTTTCCAAAATAATGTGGCTCAAATACACCCTTAGTTTTAATTCTCATCAAATAGGAGTTTAAAATAGATCCCTAAAAGTATTTCGCATCATAATCTGGTCATTTCTAATCGTTTACATCGAATTGAAGCAACTTTCATACTATTTTATAAATAAAAATTACGGCTAACCGTGTTTTTTAAGTACCAATTTCAAAAATAAAGTTTAAAGTAGTTTTATACAAAAAGCAGGCGATAATATATTTTTAAAATATTAATAATATTCTTATAAAATTAAATAAATCTACAAACCCACCATCCCACCAAAACTCTCACCCTACACAATTTCAAATCCTAAAATTTTCATCTTTTCCCTCCTTTCTTTCTCCACTATCTCTTAGTTGGCGGCGCGGCCGCTTGCCACCACCGTGAAAAGCGGTCGGTACCAACAATCGATGTCGCATGCCACCACTGTCTATACTCCATCTCATCTCCCTCTTCCATTCTCTATTTGTCGACACTAGTAGCGTCGCACTTCACCATCACGCAAAGCGGTAACAGTCACTACGCGCCACTCAAAGCTGCACTGCGTTGCTGTGCCGCTGAGTGCAAGAGGGAACACTATGTCGTAGTCATTGTGATATTTTTATGGTGGTTTCTTCTTTCTGATCTACTACTTTGTCGAAGCTTTAGTATTTTTTTTGTCGGTAATTGTTACATGTTTGGAGGTTTTGTTGGTGGAGGTGGTGGTTGTGGTGTGATAGCGTTGTATGAGATAGCGGATTCTAGTAGGCAGTGGTGGTGATGCGATGGTTGATTTGAGTTGCAGTTGCAAGCGCGGGTGAAAGTGGATGTAGAGGTTGAGGTGGTGGGTGGTAGTCGAAGTAGGCGATTGTGAGATGCAAAGGTGATGTGTTGGTGGTGGTGCTACTCGCGGCTACAATGGTGGTAGTGCGGTGGTGGCGGTGCTAAATATGTGGTGACGATGGCGATGGCGATGTGACGTTGTTAGTTGTTATGGGAGGGAAGGCGTGGGGTGTGGTGTTTATAACCAATTATTTTGTTGATTGTAACCAATAAATTGATTAATTTGTGAACAATAAATAATATGTGACCAATAAATTTGATATTTTGTGATAAATAAATAATATATCACCGATTGTGACTTATAAGATTTATGATTTGTGATTGATAAATAAATTGTGACCTACAAAAATTTTTATTTTTGATCGTGAAATAATTTGTGACATAAAACTTTTTATTCGTGACCGTTAAATTATTTTGTGACCAATTAATTCGATAATTTGTGACCACATAGCATAGAATTGTAGCATTAATATATTTAATTAATAAAATATATATTTAATTAATTATTTTATAAATAAAATTTAATTAATATCTGATTTTTAAAGTTTTAAACATTACTTTTTAGTTTTGAAAATGGTCAATCTCTTAGATATGAAATTTTTCATTTTACAAAATCATCTCCAAACATTATACTAAATGAATAGTATTTTATCCATTTCCTTACTTTTTATTTCTCAATAATTAATTTATTTCAAGATTATTTAATTACAAGTTATATTATTACTTAAGTTATTGATTAAAAATTGTATTTAATGAACTAATTCTCGATATTATTATATCCATACAACAAATGATCAGTTAATGCATTTCGAAGTATAATGTGCACCTCGTTATCCTTGATTTGTCTATGTCGAGAAAGAAATTCTTGAAATAAGGTATTTTTCATTTACTTTAAATTTTTTTATTTTTTTTTTAGTATTGACGTTGTCCTAGTCTTAATTTCTTTTTAATTTTTAATTTTCAATTATCAAATTTGTAACTTTTGAATTTTAATGAGTAATTTTATTTTAATGTCTCTCATAATTATTATTAAATAATCGGTTAGAATTTACAAATAAATTTTAATTAAAAATAATAATCAAATTAAAATAAAGTTACAACATTAAATAATAAAAGGATATAATAAGTTAAAATTTGTTGTAGTATAAAATAAAAAGCAAACTAGGAATAATGAAAAACTTCAAAATTTACACTGAAAGAATAGTGTTTCACCATCAAATAACAAGATTAGTTTATGAATGAATTTTATATTAACAATCTAAAATATATACTAAACTAACTAATCTAACTAGTTAATGTGGAAGCATTATAAAAGTCAACTAATTGACAAACACTGTAACCTTGAATCTCCCTACGTTTATCCGTTTTAATCACAATTCTAGATTTAGACAACACATATTCGATTATGAAGATCAATGTTACCAATTCATTTAATAATTTCTCTCGATTGGAACTAACTTATTTTCATGTGTAATCTTCATTTATCTCTATAAAAAATACGAACATGCAAGATACGTTAAATTACAAGAACATCAAAGTGGGATTTTTTTTAGACTAAACTTGAGAGGTAATCAATTATTAGACTACCTATTTTAGTATTTTCATTTCTCATTTGTGTTTTTGGTGTTATAATGATGATGTTTTCTACGATTTTTATTATACTATTTTTGTTCTCAAATTCACGTAAACAAGACTTAATTTTGGATAATATATGATAGGTCATTATGTGTTTTTTTTTTTCCCTTTTGACACCCATGTTGGAGAAGAATTTGATTAGAAATAATGATTGATGGAAAAATGTGTAGTTAAAAAGTATAAAAAGTTTTTGAATTTATGTGTAATATTATTTTATTAATAGAATGTGTGGTTGAAATGAAGAAAGAAAAAAAATGAGAAAGAAAATGAGAAGAAAATGGATGTCAAACAAGGGCCATTTTTCATCCTTCTATCTTGTTTTTAATGCTATTCTACCCCTCCCTTCCACATCATTCAAGTTGTGAGCCTCTTCCTTGTCCTCCAGTAGGCGGCCCTAAGCCTAAGTCTGTGAGCCTCTTCCTTGTCCTCCTGTAGCGTTTGATCCTTAAGAAAGGCTATGATTTATTGCATTAAAGGTGGGGTCCCTTCAATCCAAATTACTTCCACCCCTTATATATAGAGGATCTGGAGAGGTGTTCAATTGATACTAGTTTGAGTAGCTATGAATCTTTGCTGTAGCTAGCTTTGACAAAGCATCGGCATGCACATTCTCAATTCTTGGTAACTGGGTTATTCAGTTTTTTCAAAGGACAGAAGCAAATCTATAGCCTTCTTCAGGTAAGTTGTCACGCTCTTATCTCTTGTAGTGAAGTTACCATTAACTTGGCTTGCTACCAATTGTGAATCGCTATTGACCACCAAACTCTTCACTTGCATCTCCTTAGATAACCTGAGGCCTGCTAGCAACGTATTCAACTGTATTGTTGGAGGTCTTGAAACTGAACTTTACTGCATAGTTGAGCTTGTGTTCTCTAGGCTTACCAGTACTACCCCCGTTCCCAACTGTCTCACCGGAAGATCCGTTGATAAACAAGCCCCAAGCTCGGGGGGTCTACTGGTTCCATTGCGAAGTTGATAATAGGGACATCGATGAATTCTGCTATGAAATCTACTAATGCCTACCCTTTCACAGAAGTTCTCAGCTTATACGAGATATGAAACTCGCATAGTTCCACGACCCACTTCATTAGCCTTCCCAAGGCATCATGTTGCTGAAGTACTTGCTTAAGTGGGAGGGTGGTTAATACCCAATATACTGTAGGCCTGAAAATAGGGCCTCAATTTCCTGGAGGCGATTATTAGAGAAAGAGCGATGTCCCTGTTAATCTAAGACAATCCACTCAGAAGTTTTCACACATGGAATCCCTGTCCACATCCGTATCTTCCTACAACAGCAAAATCACCCCCAAACTGTACTAAATTTGGTTTCAGGATAAATAATTTAGTATGATTTGGGTAAATCCTCTATGTCCAACTATATCAACCTATCAATTATATGAATCACCTCATAACATCACAATGCCCAACTTAATTCTAGTGTACGTATAACATCAAGTTTTGCAATGTTAAATCTCAATTAGTTTAGTGTGTAACATATCCACACTTCATAAATCAACACCAAATCTCAATTTTAATCATCATTTCTGGCTGAGCTATCTAACCCACACAAGAACACAACTTAAAACAAGAAAGTATATATTTTTGTTGTAATTTTTCATTTTTTTGGTATTTTGGTATTATATATTAAAGTAATAACGAAAAACAAACACTCTAAAACACACGAAAAGTAAACACTCAAAATTCTTTCCGCACCCAAACTTAAAATCGACATATAAAGCATAAATAAGAATATAAGGGGACGGGGAAGAAAAGGAAGAAGGTACTCCTCGAGTTTTTTTGTTGAAAATATGAGGCACTATGTGTGACGGCTAGACAATCATCTTCATCATGCTTTCCCCTTAGTCTGTGTTGGTTTAAGTATTCTGCGAGGTCATGTTCCTGCACGTAGCGGTTAAATTAAACAATAAATATCAAATAACCTAGAACATGTGTTACTTAGGCAAAACACTCAAAACAACCAACAATAAATGCAATGACCTAAGGGAAGGCATGATAGGATGGTGATGCCCTGTAAATTGAAACATGCCTATAACTAATGCAACCTATTAATCTTGTTACTTAGCCCAAACAATTGAAATAACCAACAATAATTTCAAGGGCCCTAGGGAAAATATGATAGGATGGTGATACCCTATAAATTGAAACGTGCCTAAGTCTGATGCAAACCAATATCAAGATAAATTTATATGCAATGCCGTACATAAAGCAAAATAAATAAAAATGTTAGAAAATTGGATTGCCTCCCAACAATTGAATCACGGGTACCTAGAGAAGCCTTGAATGCCTGGACCACTTTCCTTCGTTTGGCTTTGATCCACTTTTCATTTAGTTTCTAAACTTCTACCTTTCCATTTTTGATGTAATAGGACTTTTCTATTTTATCCGATTCAATTTCAACTATGTAGACTTCCACTCTTGCATCGGGTTTAATCACAAAATCAATTTTTGGACAATCAATAAAGTCGAAAAAATGTGAGTTGCTTTCCTACTTATTGATCGCCTCATCCTCATTTAACTNTGATGTAATAGGACTTTTCTATTTTATCCGATTCAATTTCAACTATGTAGACTTCCACTCTTGCATCGGGTTTAATCACAAAATCAATTTTTGGACAATCAATAAAGTCGAAAAAATGTGAATTGAATCCTCTTCTTTGCCCAAAAATTAGGTTTGAATCTTCATTTGATTGAATTCTTGCAAATCCCCTTCAATTCTTTTACAAAAATTTTAAATTTTCTTCCTTTGATGATAATAATTGATAAGTATTGAAGTATAATATGTATATCAAATGTCTCCAATATGTATTTTGTTGTTAGGTATTTGTAGGAGTCGAAAATTAGTTGAAAATCACGTCCAAATTAGTTTTCAAAAGAGTTCCAATCGAATAAGGAAAGTCTCATTCGCGTGCAGATTTTATCTCTGCACATTAGTCAGTATTTTACTCATAATTTTCTCTCTCAATATTGTATTGAGGCAATTCAAAGTGAATTGGAAAGAGAGCTCAAAGGGTTACAACTTTGATAGAAATAGAATTTTCCCAATTCAGACTTTTACTATGCCAAAAAATAGATCTCAAACTTAGACTAAAAATCTGGAATATAACTTGTGCGATTGAAAATTGATTTTGATAATATTTTGATCATATTCCATTATTTTTTGAGTTCTGATTCAATCCAATTGTCTCCTAACAATCTTTAAAGTATCTTTATGTGTCCTAATCAACTATGTAATAATTACAATTTGGTCCTCAAACTTTGAATTTTGTCCCCTCTTTCACCAATTTTCACTTCTTTCTTTCGATTTTTCATTTAACCATTAAGTTTTACCTATATAACATAAAATACAACAATTTATGATATGTTTTGTCAAAAGAACTATCGAATATCACTATTTTAGATCTCAAATAAGTGTATGAAATACACTTATCTAGCAAGCTTCTTCATGTCTATGTATCGTGACTCTGCCGATATGAAGGCCTTGCTTATGTAAGAAATAGGTAATTGTGTGCCACCTTCTTCCCTTACAAGCACTGAACTCTTGGTTTCTACATACGCAGTTAGATACAGCAATAATGTTTCTCTTTTTGTTTAGGTTTCGAGAATTGGGGGGGCTTATCCCAAGTGCTTAATCAGCTCTTGAAAAGCCACTTCGCACTCTTGTCTCTATTGGAACCTCTTTCCTTCTTTGAGGATCTTGAAGAATGAGAGGCATTTACTAGTCTCACCTTTAAAACGAACTGACTTAACAATGCAAGACGACCTGTTAGGGTTTGTACTTCCTTAGGCTTTTTAGGGGATCTTATGTCTAGTAAGGCCTTGATTTTCTCTGCGTTTGCCTCTATGCTTCGTTGATTGACCATGACCATATAGCCTAAGAATTTTCCAAAGGCTACGCCAAAAGCATGTTTCAGCATGTTCAACCTCATTCCATACTTCCTTAAAACCTTAAAAGCGGTCTTCAGGTGTTTGACGTGGTGTGCATCTTTGATGCTTTTTACCAACATGTCATCCACATACACCTCCATCGTTTTACCAATGAGATCAACAAACATTTTGTTAACAAGTATTTGATAGGTAGCAATAATATTTTTCAAACCAAAGGGCATAAATTTATAGCAACGGAGCCCCATTTCTATGATTAATGAAGTGTTTTCCTCGTCGGATGGGTTCATGGAAATTTGATTGTACCTTGAATATGCATCCATAATGCTCAACAACTTATGTCGTGCTGTAGAATCCATAGAGTTGGTCAATCCTTAGGAGCAAAAAACTATCTTTAGGGCATATTTGATTGAAGATGGAGAAGTCTATGCAAACTCTCTGTTTGCCATTGTGCCTCTTTACCAGAACTGGATTAGATATCCACTTCGGATAGACAGTCTCTCTAATGAAACCATTAGATATCAATTTTTACACTTCTTCTTTCAAGGCTTTTTATCTTTCTAGGTTCAAGGCTCTTCTTTTTTGCATGTGGGGAGTGAATTTAAGGTCAACATTAAGGTGGTGGTAGCTAAACTTGGGATCGATACCCACCATGTTTTCGTGTTTCCGTGAAAATACATCTAGGTTCTTAAGCAGGAAATTTTAGAGCTTCTGTTTGTCCTCCAAGTTTAATTCATTTCCCATCTGGAACATCTTCGTGAGATCTTACGGGTCTAAGGGTAAAACTCTAACTCCTCAACTGTTTCTTGAGAGTTTGATTCCATGATCCTAGGATCCAACCCCACAAACATAATCCCTCTTCAGGGATAGCCCGGTCTGTAGGGGCATCTACCATATCATTATGTCTCCCTTGTTCAATGATTGAATCTTCTACATGTGCGTTAAGTATTTCAGTGTCTATCAAATCATATTTGTGCTTCGGGGTTCCGACTTTCGTAAGGAGTCAAGGTAGAATTGTCTTGAATCCATTTGGTTACCTTGGACAGTGGCAATGCTTTGATCGATAGGAAATTTTATGTATATGTGGTGGATAAACGTGACTGCCCATAGCTCTTTCAATGCAGGTTGCTACAGCATACCATGATAAGGGGGTTGTGGTCCACTAGAAGGAATTCTATGAAATGATGAGCTGTCAAGGGGATTGTGCCATTTCTATAGCTAACTTGACTCTTCCCCTATGGACGTCGGTAAAACTATACTGGGAGGCAATCATGGGGGTAAGTTTATGATCTATCAACATTTTATCATAAGTTGCTCCAAACAAGATGTTGACGGAGCTCCTATTATATACCAACATGCTCTTTAATCTTTTTCTTGCCATAATAGCTCTTACCGCCAAGGCGTCACAATGGGGACAATGAACACCAACAATATCTTCGTATGTAAACGCTATTAGTGGAGTGTTGTCGGTCCCATGTGGAGGTGCTATTGACCAAGTAGCTTGTCATGGAGAGATCATTAGCCTCTCTGGTGTAGTTTTTTTGTATGTTTCTTGACTTTCCTCCGACATGTGGGCCCCTAATTATTGTATCAATCTCATTAATGGGGGCTTTTTTGCATCTGTAGCGGTTCTTTTCTTTATCTTTGGCCACCTCTAGGCCTGTTTCTATCCTCGTCATGCCTCTGACTAGACGGCTCATCCCGATGATGTCACCTTGCCTCATCGCGCCTTGGTTCTTGATCATGTCAGGATTGAGGTGTATTCCATTTGGTATCGTGTGTATTCTCCTTTTCAGTATACAAGTCTATATACTTCTGTGATATGGTCGAACTTACAGTCATTTGTGCCATGACTGTAGGTATGACTGTAGGTTCGTTGATAAGTATAATATAGCCTATTTCTAGGCTCTTTACTCATTCCTTTACCTCGTCCCTTGGTCAGTTTGGCGGTCTTTGCTTGTCGGCCCAATCTCTTTATATACCAAAGATGGTACTACATTTAGGGTGGCAGTAGCTAATGCTTGGCCCAAAGTGGGGGCGATTGTGTGCCTGTCTGAGTCCATTATTGGTTTACCAAGTGTGAACAAAACCTCTCCTCTACCTCTAAGGAGATGGAAGCCACAACGAGGTTCAAATGCGATGGTTAATCAATTCCTCATCTACAATTTCACTCATCATCATTTCAATCTAGGAATCGTAAGAGGTGGGATTCTTCTTTTGCACATCTCTCCAAAAGAAGGTGTTCATGTTGAGGCATCCCCTCAAAGCTAAAAAGTCTTTTACCTATCAGTGACTTGCTTATAATACATCATTTCATCTGTAAACGAGCTAGACAGCTCTTCAAAATTTTGCCCACTTATTGTCTCATATTTTTCAACCTTTGGATATGGGCCACTCCTTCTTTGCTTGACAAATATTGGTTCAAGAAGGCCTTTTTGATATCCGACCAACTTCTAATACTACCAACTAGTATACAACTATACCAAATTTTAGCAGTCCCAGTCAGTATAAGTTGGAAAGCTCTGCATTTCAATGCGAGGCTTCTCTAAAAGACATGTGGGTCTTATAATTGTAAGGTGCTTCGCTGGATCGCACTTCCCTTCATATTTGGGTATTTTTTGCAATACGAAGTGATTAGGAACATGGGCATTTCTCAGCTCTTGCAAGAATGGGAGACTTTTATCATCGTCGTCCAATTAAAAGGATCTGTATAGACCATCTGAATCCTTATTCTTAGCTTGGTAGCGAAGAGGTTGCGAAGTTCGGCTCGATTCCTCAAGTTTACATCATCCCTTCTCTTGCATATTTCTAGGAGGAAGGGCCCAATGAAGGTTGTGGCCATGCTAGTTTCTTATTGCCTCTACATGTGGGATGACTGTTGGGGCCTATTCCTAGGCCTTGATGATCCAATTCTATTAAAGATACTAGTGGACCTCTAAGGCTCCCGTTCTTCGAAATATTCTGGAGGGAAGTTTTCTACCCCCTGTGGCAAGTTATTATCGAGTTGACTGGAGGTATAATTTTTTGACATATCCATCTCCACCTCTCTTTAATTGGGCTAGGCTCCCTTCTATGTCTCTGGGAATAAGCCCCTCGTCTCATTCTCCCATTATTCCTATTGAGATGCCTCTCATGGCATTTGGTACCCTGCTTGTCCATGCATTTGCATGAGTAATTGTTGCATGACGGCATTCTACTAGGTGATGTTCCTCATGTTTACAACCATCTATCCTACCTCTTTACTAGGCATGTGGTAGTTCCACCTCGTCGATGTTGTTGGTAGGGACGAAGGGTATTGACATTCGTTCGGATAACTTCTTCAGAAGCCTCATCTTGTTAATTTCTACCTTGGGGACCATTATGACTAGAACTCTTGGTGTAACAATAGCTTTTGTGTTAAGAATAATCTTCTATAGATGCCTCTTAAACATCCCTAGATGTTCTTTCTTCAAGAACTAGAACTCTCTTTCGATGGCTTCCACCATAATGATGTTCTCGATTATAGTGTGATTTCCCACAGATGGCACCAATCTGTTGATCCCAAAAAATGTACTTCCAACATGGCTAATAGATCCTAGTGCCTCTCACATCCATGCAAGTTTATTTCATGTATACTTGGACAAACCATTAGCCACACATAGCCTCATCTGGTGGGGGTGAGGTTGGTCGCACGCACTTTAATGGTCAAGTCAATTGGTAAAGTAAATATATGGGTGTTGGAGAGTTTTAGACGTAAGCCTCCAATATAAAAAGGGGGTCGAACATATGAGTGATAGATAAAATAATGATATGACAAAGTTCTTGTTTGAGAGTCTAACTTGTATTGCTTTTAAATGACACTAAAAGTGAGCTTTTATACTATAAAAAGATGAATGAGGTTCACTGGATGAAGAGACACGTGGCCTTATCCTTTCAGCTGATGCCCTTAATCTTAGACACCAATAAATTATAAGCCTTAAATGCTAGTATCACTTTAGCATTCATAATGTCTAGTTTACGGCTTTGGAGTTGATTGGATAGGCTGGCCATGGTGACGATGACAGTGATTTGTCATATCAATCACATAACAAAAGATTGCTTGGAAGATACCGATAAAAAAAAAGATTACCTAGAAGATCTTGTGCTAAACTTCATCTACGACCTGCATCTAGTCACGGACCGGCTCTTCCCCATAGAGTCACTATGATTTGGTGAAGTCGGCAAGTATATTGGTTCGGCCACAGGAAGGGGTTCAGTTAGATTTGCCCCGTGCTAACCTTACCTTTTTTTCACGTATGATATTTGGGGCTGATAATAGTGTAATTATCATGTTTTTCAGCCACTAATAATTACAT
>CAIGRO010113662.1:0-10881 GCA_903798355.1 Fraxinus baroniana | reverse complement strand
TCTTGCAGTTCATGAAGATTGATTGGGAAACAAATATATAATTTTTGAACAACTAAATTATAGTTAAGTAGGTGCTAACCTAGTTGGGATGTACTTAAACTATAAATTATAGTAAAAGTAGGTGACAACCTAGTTAGTATGTATTTATGCTATAAATATTTGATAATAGTAATTATAAATACATTTAGTTGTTATATGTTTAAGTCAAATTTAAATTTGCAAAGTTATAAATAATTCATATAACATTAAATTTGAATTCTATGTAAGCATTTCTTAGTGTAAATATGAATTTATCATTTTGTTCAATTCTTAGTTTACATTTAACAAAAAAAAAATATTTTTTGATATAAATATGAAAAATTTTATATTTTTATAATTTTATTTATACAATCATACGGGCCAAATCGGAACAAATCGCGACCCATGACCCGCATGGGCTCGACCCGGATGGATCAGCGGACGAGCCTAGGTTGTAGTCCAAAATTGTGGGCCTACCCGGAACCGACCCGAAACCCTTAGCGGGCAGGCTTTTTTTCACGCGGACAGTTATCGGGCTCATATGTTGACGGGCCAACCCAGCCCCGGACCACCCGGATTGACACCTCTACTTTGATGAGAGAAATTTGAGGATTTTTTTTTATTTTTGGTGGTATTCGATGATACTCTTGTGCCAAACATATGGCAAGTATTTGCCCTATGTTAGAAAGATTGTTTTCAAACCCCTCTCTTCCATTTCTTTCTCAATCTTCTATTTCCTTAACGAACCCATTCTGGAACTTCCTCTCTACCTCTATCTCCACAAACGGCTACAAATTTGGAGGTCGTCTAAAGGCTACAGATCTAGCGGTCATCGATATTTGTAAATGAGGTGTAGGTGGTGAAAGTGGTAGTGGTGTGATATTGTGGTGCTTGTGGAGGGTTATAGTGTGTGTGCAAATCCATGTGACGCATGTGCGAATCTGTATGCGAGGTGTATAGTGTGTTTAGAGGTGGTGGTGATGAATTGGAGACTATGGTGATGGGTTGTGGCGATGATAAGTGTGTGAAGATTTATGTGTGGTGCGTTTGGAGGTAGTGGTGTTCCTTTGGTGGTGATGTAGAGAACAATGGAGGAGAGAGAAATGCGATGTGAGAGAATCGGTTATGTATTAACGATATGTATTATATATTAGAATGTGATAATGTTTATCAAATTATCCAATTTTAAGCAAAGCAGTGAGTTCAATCCGACTTATCATTCCCTGTCCGAAAAGTATTATGGGCTTAAATTGGAGCTCGAGCGCTAATTTGCTATTTTACTATTTCCCTTTTCAATCCAAATGTTCCTTAATCCTTTCGGCCATCTGTTTTACATCAAGTTCCGAGGGAATCTGAATAGCTGGTGGATACTCCATTTTTCCATTTATTTTTCTACTTTTTGAATTTTTTAAAGACTATTAGATTTGAATTGTAATTTTATTAGTCATACAATTTATGACTTCTATAGTATTTAATTTGTTTCACTTTCCTTAATTTTTTTAACTTGGAGGCTTCAGTTTTGCGATTTAGAAGTGTACCGGGACGAGGGCGGGGTTGTCTTCATTCTTCAATCTTCTATGGAAGGACATATAGTAAAAGAATTAAGAAAGTTCCACTGAGTTTATAAAAGAATGCTCCATAACAATTCATGGAACAAGAGGGCATTTATTATCCACTTAAACATAAACATTCGACAAAAGTACACATCCATATTCTATTAATTTGGAACTCTTACAACTCTGTAATTGAACTCTTCAAGATTTCAGAGAAGATTCCATCTTCATCACCTGCAAGTGGTTAATCATTTTTAAAATGTCTGCTTATAGCATGTAAATTACAAACTTATAATTCCAATAATGAAGAACTTAAATCCCGCATTTGTACCCAAAAAAAAAAAAAAAGTTTATGTGACACATACCTTCACCAACATTGTCTTCATCACAGCGAGGAACAACAATTTCAGGTATAGCTGGATTCTGGTTTGCTTCTGCCACAGATGCTTCTTGCTGTTCTTTTCCTATCATTTTTGCCTTGCCTCGATGAGATGAACCTTCTATTGTAGTGTGGAACAGTATGAACTTGCCAAACTCCTTTACAGACCGAAAAGTTTTCTTAGCCTTCCCATGGCCATGAATAAAATACTGCAATGTATAGAGTTAGTTGAGTAATTTAAATCTATTTAAAGATTGGAGAACACAAAAACATGATGAAAATATCAATCTGGTTCTTCCAACCAAAATCAAGAATTATAATAGGATTTTTATGTACTTTGTGCAACAATGTAATTAGCTACCTTGTCAGTTAAGTTGGAGGATTGACGTTTTTTTGCTTTAAATGTCCAACCCACTAATCGTTCTTGCAGTGACAACTCGTTGTGTACATTGATGCTGATTTCTTCAGTTATAGGCACTGAATCAATTTCTCCTGTTGAACGGGATTCTACTTTCACTTCCTTTTTTCCATTTTCCTCGTATACGGATAACAGGTAGTTAGTGATATTTTTTGATTCGATCTATTTAATACAGTAAGAACTATATTAGAACAATGAAGATATTTAGAATAGATTTGCCAAGTTAAGTGTAATGAAGATACGTACCTTGTACATTTGTAAAATATAGCATTCTTTGTCCGTAATCGGAGATTTAAAAAGCTGGAAGGTCATTGTTTCAACATTAACTACTTCTGCTTTAGTCCGTTTCCTATTTCCTTTTCCTTCTTCGGCAAAACTCGCTCTTGCCTGCTCCTGCAGAAATGTACTGTATTACTAATACTCTACACATGTTCCTTGTTGGACTAAACATAAAAAACAACTCCAAATGAATTCTTTACACCTGCACGGGGGAAACTCCTAGACTAATAGTTGTGAACTGAAACCCTAACAAAGTTGAAAAATGACAAGAGCAGCGAGTGAGAGACATAGAAAGAAAGTCTTTGATTGACTGTGAGAGAGATTTGAGAAGAGATTTTATTTTTGGAAAATAACTCTACTAAGCCCTTACGTCTAATGTTAGTGACTTGGGGGAGATTCAAATAAAAAATAGGATTATTGATCATATATTAGAATACAAAATGTTAAAATCAATGGACAATAACTTCAAGGCGGAAGAGACAGTGAAATACTTCCGGGTTCTAACAAGATAGTATCTTCAAGAAATAAAGATGAGCCCGAGATTACTAACCATTTGATATGTAACGAGGAAACCATTTATCCAGCGGCATTCATCCAGTTGAAGGGTGCATTGTCGAAGATATGAGCAATATAGGAATAGAACTATTGATACGGGGTCCAGAACAAGAGCTAATATTTTTGTTTCTACATTTTTTTGAATACATGAACAGGAATATCGACTAGGGATTAGACTCATTTTAAATGGTTTATAGTCAACATCATGGGGGTTTGAAGAAAAACTCACATTTTTTTTTGGAACACAAAAACAAATAGTTTAATAAGAGGAAATAGAAATAATATTAATAATTTCATTTCAACATTCAGATTTATGACAATTTGATTCTTTGTTGTATTGCTGATTAATTTCTTTGTAAATGGTATTGGAGACATGATCTAATCCAGAAGCAATGTTCACAACTTTCTATTTCATATTGAGTAACAATAAAAACAACAAATTTATAGAGAGTAAAAGATTTCCCTTTCTAGTTTTTCTTCTTATCCTATTAGATCTTGTGTATTTATTTACTTATTATTACCTTGTATAGATGAATACAAAGTTGTGACACTAATTCTTTTAACATAATCAGGCAATAAATCTCAAAATTGAATTCTCGATACCGTTAATTTAACGAACTTTTAAATTTAAATGGTATTTTAGCGCGGGAAAAAAATCGGGTGAAGCTTTGTACAACTCTACTATGGATGAATTTTAAATCGAAAAAGTTATATTCAATTCTAGATTATTTTAAATGAATATAACTAATTTAAAAGAAAAATAAAATGAAACCAAGCTTAAAAATCCCAGCGATTTATGATTTGATTCTTCAAGTCATTTTTGTTAACCCTAGCTAAAATTTCAACATTTCTAAACATCGTAAGCCTAAATACATTCAACAAAATTCATGGCAAAGCTATCAACTAACGTAAATTTCCAAACAGATAAGCAGAAAACAAAACAAAACGAAAGGAAAGGAAAGGAAAAAAAAAAGTAAACGTATACCTTCGTCTCCATCTCCATCTCTGCGGGTGTTTGGTCTGGCTGAACCCAAGAAATCGGCTCGGGACACAGCACGCCATTAACAGCAAAACAGCCAAACTGAGGAATGAAGATTCTGTTGGACTCGGATCCTGTGGCTGCAGGTTGTGGATTAATGGGGATTTTGTGTGTGTGTCCAAACATTTTTTCCTGGCTTTACTCTCTAGAAAGAGAAACAGCGAAGTGAGAGAGAGAGTGTGTGAGTGAGTGAGTGAGTGAGTGAGTGTGATGGGTTTGTTCGTGACGCTTAATTAAATAGGGAAGGGAGAAAAGAGAAAGGTGCGTAGGTTTTCTGACGGGGTGCCATCTCATGTGTCGGTCACTGTGTATGTGACATCATCATGGTCCAAAACCTAGGTTTTACCGACACAATTTATAGTAGAATACCAATTAGGGCAATATCTGTCATGTTATTTATTTATTATTATTATTTTTTTTTTTATTGCCTAAACAATTCCTGTCGAGATTATTTCCCTGATGAAATGGAACAAAGTTAATCGTCAAAATAAAAATATCAACCAAAAATATCTTTTAAACATTTTATGGTGCAGAAATATATGAACATACCAGTTTTTATAAAATAGAAATTAAGTCAAGATATTAATATGAATAGTAAATACTTAAAGAATCAAAACAACTTGAGCTGCTGATCACATTGTCCATCACCACCAGATGTACTTTATAAATTGATAATTCATGTGTTAAGATTTAGCTATCCCACTATAGAATTGCTAAAAACCAAACTCAGGACTTTCCACCTCCCCTGCCTCAAGATCGTGCCTTTCTTTTGTTACTTGACTCGCTCCCTATTCAAAAAAGTCGATCTTATTCGGCAACTTGGGTGAATATGTTTAGGAGTCATGGTCACCGATACAATAATAGAGGATGGCATGTGAACAGGGATAAATAGTCATAATCTACTCAACGATAGAATACTTGTGCATATTGTTTAATGAATGACACTAGTTTGGAATTATTTTATAAATTTTAGTCTTTGAATTTTAATCATACTATTTGAACGTTTGGACTTATTTTATAAATTTTTGCCTTTGAATTTTAATCATACTATTTGAACAAGAGTTGGTGCTCATAGTGAGTGAGTTGTTTTATTGAATAACATATTGAGCTTCAAAGTTGTTCGAATTCTCTTTCGTTCCATCAGCAATCAATTTTGAATCATCAAATTAGTTGATGAAAATCCAATCTAAACATTCTTTTGTAAATCAATGAGTTTTTACCACAAACTGTTGTGCTCGGGGATTTGTATCCCTAAGTTCTACTATGTTGCTTGTAGTGTCCAAAAAGGTTATTTTATTCTTCAATTCCAACGTACTTCACTAGGTCAAGATGTTCGTTGTCTTCATTCTCCCCAAATCGAAAAATATTGTTTCTCGAATCCATCATCGTAAGTTCTTATCATGTAGTAGTCAATTTTGTCCATTAGTCACTAGATTTTTCAATTATAAAAGAATGCTCCATAACAATTCATGGAACAAGATGGCTTTTATTATACACCTAAACATAAAATTTCTACGAAAGTACACATCCACTTTCTAATTTGGAATTCTTTCAACTCCGTAATTGGACTCTTCAAAATTTCAGAGAAAATTCCATCTTCATCACCTGCGAGTGGTTAATCATTTTTAAAATGTCTGCTAAACGCAAATATAATATAGCATGTCAATTACAGACTTATAATTCCAATAATGAAGAATTTAAATCCGGCATTTGTACAAAAAAAAAATGTTTATGTGACACATAACTTCACCAACATTGTCTTCATCACAGCGAGGAACAACAATTTCATGTATACTTGCTGGATTCTGGTTTGCTTCTGCCAGAGATGCTTCTTGCTGTTCTGTTCCTATCATTTTTCCTTCTCGACGAGATGAAACTTCTATAGTAGTGTGAAACAGTATGAAATTGCCAAAATCCTTTACAGACCGAAAAGTTTTCTTAGCCTTCCCATGGCCATGAATAAAATACTTCAATGTATAGAGTTACTTGAGTAATTGAATCTTTTTAAAGCTTGGAGAACACAAAAACTTGACGAAAATATCAATCTGGTTCTTTCAACCACCATCAAGAATTATATAATAGGATTTTTATATGTATTGCATGACAATGTAATCAGCCAACTACATGTACCTGTCAGTTAAGTTGGAGGGTTGACGTTTTTGGGCTTTAAATGTGACTAATCGTTCTTGTAGTGCTAACTCGTTGTGCACATTGAAGCTGGTTTTTTCAGTTAGAGGCTCCACATCAATTTCTCCTGTTGAACGTAATTCCACTTTCACCTCCTTTTTTTCCATTTTCCTCATATTCTGATAACTGGTAGTTGGTAATATTTTTTGATTCCATCTATTTATACACTAAGAACTGTCAGAACAATGAAAATATGTGGAATAGATATGCCAATGTCATAGAGGTAATGAAGTTACGTACCTTGTACATTCACAAAATATAACATTTTTTGCCCTTAATTGGAGATTTAAAAAGTTGGAACGCCATCATTTCAACATTAACTACTTCCGATTTAGTCCTTTCCTAATTCCTTTTCCTTCCTCTGCAAAACTCACTCTTGCGTGCTCCTGTAGAAATATGTAGTTAATACTCTACACATGTTCTTTTATAGACTAAACATCAAAAAGAACTCCAAATGAATTCGTTATACCTACACAAGGAAATGCCCTGGACTAATAGTTCTGAACAAAACCCTAAAAAAGGTGAAAAATGACAAGAGCAGCGAGTGAGAAACACAAGTAGAAAGTCTTCGATTGATTGATTGTGTGTGTGTGTGTGTGTCTTTGAGAGAGAGAGAGAGAGAGTTTTTATTTTTTGAAAATTTTTGGATTAGTGTCTTTATCATATGGCTAGTAACCTGGGGCTCGTCAAACCGATCACTCTCTCTTGAAGACACTATCTTTTTAGATGAGATTTATTAGTGATCGGTTTGACGAGCCCCAGGTTACTAGCCATTTGATATGTACAAGGAAGTTAATTAGCCAGTGGTACCAATCCAGCTGTGCACCATAGGAATAGAAGTGCAAAGCTGCCTTCCCATCTATTTACAAAGGGTCTGAGTCTGCACTGAGGTACAGGAGCTAATAGCTTTATTTCTACATTTCAAGATTTTTTTTTTTTTTCCCTTTGACTATATGTAAGGGAATATAGAGTAGGGATTAGACTCCTTAGAAATGGTTTACAGCCAAACATTGATGAACTCTCCCAAATAACGAATATGAAAGTAACCATGAACAAAAAAATTATTAAGAGCTGTCGCATGATGATGATGAGCATTCACATGAGATATATGCATATTATTTCTTTTATTTTTTTTTAATTACAGTTCTCTTGTTTGGTTAAAATTTTTCATGGAGTAGAGGTTAGTTAAGTCATATGCCCCCATCCTAATCTTTTTTATATTTTTAATTATTCAGTTATGAATAAATACTCTACAATGTGTTTTTTCGAACACACGATCACATAATTTTAATAAGACATTTGGAAGTATGACCATTTAGTGCTTTATCGTATAGCGTTATTAATTGCTTTGTACATGTTATTGGACGTGATCGAATCTAGAAGCAATATTCACTATTATTATTATTATTATTATTATTATTATTAAAAATGACACATTTATGGAGACAAAAAGGTATCCTTTTTTCTAATTTTTCTTCTTTTCTTGCTATATCTTGTTTTTAATTACTTATTACCATGTTTATATGAACACATTGTTTACATTACTGGTGACTATAAATTCATTGTTTGCAGACTTACTAATTTTGTAAAAAAAATTAGAACAAAGTTATGACATTAATTCTTCTAACAAAATTAGCTTGTTGCAATCACACTCGATCAAGTTTCAAAAATAAAAATATTTTTATAAATGAGGTGATAAATTTAAAAATTGAATTCTTGTTACCGTTAATTTAAAGAACTCAGAAATTTAAAATGGTGTTTTAGCACTAGAAACAATTTTTGTAAAAATTTCTACAACTATTGCTTATCTTCGTAATTAATTATAATTCTTCAAAAGGATAAATTAGGAAATCCAGTTTCAAAATTCCTTCCATTTATGAATTAATCCTTCAAGTCATTTTGTGAACCCTGCCTAGATTTTGGGACATTTTCCGACGTCGTACGCTTAACTACAATTACAATTCTTAACCTCCATTTCCAAGCATAAGCAGGAAAAAAAAAAAAAAAATCTACAACTATACTTTGACTAAATTTAAAATCCAAAACCTGATTTTCAATTCTAGTTTATTTTTAAATGAATGGTATTTAATAGAAAGATAAAAAAATAATTAACTAAATAAATAAAAACAAGTTTCAGAATCCCTAGCTAAATTTTCAACATTTCTTAACATCGTAAGCCTAACTACATTTGCAAAATTCATGGCAAAGTTGTCAATTAACATTCATTTCCAAACAGATGAGCAGAGAACAAAGGAACAAAAAAGAAAAAAGTAAACATGCCTTCAACTCCATCTCTGCGGACTGCGGGTGTTTGGTCCGGCTGAGCCCAAGAGATCGGCTCGGGACACAGCACGCCATTAACTACATAGCAATCAAACTGAGGAATGAAGATTTTGTTAAACGCAGATCCTGTGGCTCCAGTTTGAGGATTAATGGGGATGTGTGTGTGTGACCAAACATTTTTTTCCAGGATTTAGTCTTTAGAGAGAGAAACAGCGAAGTGAGAAATTTACAGGCTACAGCCTATATATTCCTTCCTGTGTGTACTCTGTGAGAAATTTAGGGTGTGTCCAGGAGGGTCGAGTGGGGCCGTATTCATAGAGAATGGATACTAAACCCCACGTGTTTATAACTAAAGGGTTTTTCTTTCTTAAATATTTTATAGATTTTATTTTTTTATAAAGAGAATTACATTAATGAATGTTCGTATTTCTAATTTTTATAATTCTAAGAATTTACAAATTGAATATTCGAATTTGTTCAATTACTTATTATAATACGACAAAGGAAATTATTTAATACATTTAGTCGGTATAAAAGCACATGACCCGACAGTTTATACCGTTATTATGTAAACTAAATATCCAACGCAAAATATTGGATATAGCAAACACGACAAAGTGATAAGACATTCCATCATCTAAGAAAAATGATTGGTGGTACATCTTAGTATAAAAAGTTTAATATTTGAAATTCTTTTAAAAAAAATAATTGGTGGTGCATCTTATCATAAAAAGTTGAATATTTGAAATTTTTAACTCAGAGATAAATATTCAATTTTTTAGATCCATAAGGGGTGCCATAATAAACACGTGACGCCCTCTTATTGGAAGGGTGCCATGTGTCCATAATGCTTCATGTACAGAAGCATTATTCACAGGCTTGTACACGCCATCACAAGGGGAGTCCACACTAATTTTTTTTTTTTAAATACATGTAGGGGCCCTTCTCTGTGAGGGACGTGTGCAAGCCCTCTGAATAATGCTTCTGTACATGAAACATTATTCATAAATGGGGTTATACTCAAGGAAGTGTGTAATGTGAGATTCATGAGAGTATGTGACATGTCATAGCATTGTCATATGGACTCGTAGAAACTAAGGTTCTATGCGTTGTGAATATGCAAGGCATTTTGTCGGAACGTGAAGCTCAACTCCACGTGTACCTAAAGGGTTTTTCTTTCCTAAATATTTTATAAATTTTATTTTTTTTATAAAGAAAATTACATTAATGAATGTTTGTATTTCTAATTTTTATAATTGTAAGGATTTACAAATTGAATATTCGAATTTGTTCAATTACTTATTATAATACGACAAAGGAAATTATTTAATACATTTAGTCGGTATAAAAGCACATGATCCAACAGTTTATAGCGTTATTATGTAAACTAAATGTCCGACACACAATGTTGGATATAGCAAACATGACAAAGTGATATATAAGACATTCCATCGTTTAAGAAAAAATGATTGGTGGTACATCTTAGTGTAAAAAGTTTAATATTTGAAATTCTTATAAAAAATAATTGGTGGTACATCTTATCGTAAAAAGTTGAATATTTGAAATTTTTAGGTTATGCAACTCGTAGATGAATATTCAATTTCTTAGATACATATTTTTCAACAGTGACTAGAATTTCTAACGAGGGTCACTAAAACCATGTCATGAGCTTGTATGCAAATTATATTTTTAACATGTTCTATTCTTAAATTCAAAAAAATTGACGATTGAAATTCTTTAGATTTTTAAACTTATTAGTCTTTGAATGACAAAACTTTTTTGAAATTATAAGTTAATCTAATTTTATCTTTAATCACAAATTTCTTTGAATCCATAAATTTTTATCTATTTTTAACTATAAATTTTACGAAATTCAGCAATTTATGATCTCAAAAAAATTGTTATATAAACTATATTGAAATTAAAATTCTAATAACTAATATAAAAGAAAAGAATTGGGAGATAGAGATAGAGAGAATGGGATAAGACTGTGATGTCATAGTGGGGTCCATAAGCGAAATGGGTGACCAAATTGGGATAGAACAAATTAGCCCACCGCTTCAGGACGATCCGGTTTTTTTTTTTAGAGAGAGAGCAATTTAGCCCACCGTTTCAGGAGGATCCGGCTTTTTTATAGAGGGAGAGAGAGAGAGATTCACTGAAGCGGTGG
>CAIGRO010113621.1:0-18958 GCA_903798355.1 Fraxinus baroniana | reverse complement strand
GTATAATTTATATCACAATTTCTATCTAAACACAAAGAAAATCTTTAATGGGAATTGAAATTATTTTATTTTTCGCTGTGTATGATTAAGTAATTTACAACATTGTCGACGTGACATCGACTATTCAATTGATTGTATCTATTTAATTAAACAATTGCATCTTGGACTTCGATTTGAGCCTATTTCACTAAAGTATGTTTTTATAATCCTGGCCAAACCCCCTCTCCCGTTCTCTTGCACTCATTTCTTTCTTGTCCGATAGTTGACTTGACCGTTGAAGTGTAAACGGTTGGCAGACATTTTTTCTCGATCGCCACCTTTGCCTCCTAACGGGGTGTTCTAGTGTGCAAATGATGCCTACATGGAGGGAAGGCGTTTAGGATTCTATTGGCGCATTTTTTGAGATCGGCAAAACCATCATGCATAAGAAGAAGGGTTGAAAACCACACTATGCACCGAAGAAGCTTAATAGAACATTCTGAATTTTGTCAATAATATTAAATCCAACTCATAAAATAAAATGACTCGGAAGAAAACATAAACAACAGTCCAAAACAGACTCTCCAAATGAGAAACTATCAAGTTGGAGTCCTCGTAAAAACCTTTAGCTGATATAATCCTAATCTCCCACGAGCTAGCTCTAAGATCCCAAAACCAAATATTCATCATTGATTGTCCACAGTAACAGTCATTTAAATGGAATTACCGACGGCCCTATAGTCATTGATTATCAGCTCATCCCCATGAATGATTATCAAGCGATGTTATTAGTGATAACTGATAATGTCGAAGAAATCACCTACATAATTTTATTTATTTAGTTACTATGTTGTTGATTTAAGATTTTTTGAAAAAGATTATTTTTCATATATAATATTACCGATAAATAAGTTATTTTTTTATTATGTTGTCGATGAGATATGTCGTTGATTATGATTCTTTTTATGTTTTTTTATTTATTTTAATTTAGTAACTATTAAGTATTCATTTTTTTTATTATTATTTTTGAAATACCCTGTTGTTAGTATTTATTTTCTATCACTTTATTATTTACAAAACTTTTTTGCATGAATAAAAAATTTGTTCTACAGAATTTACTCATTTTTTTCTTGAAACGAGAATTTTCACATTGTTTCCAAGGCATTACATGTAGTTCAAACAAATAAAAAGAAAAAATGGAGAAAAGAAAAACAATATGTGAACAACGTAAAATACGAAAGGTCATGTTCTTTCCGATCCTTCCACCACCCATGCATCCTCGCCCAGACCCCAACACTGGTCCTCGTCAAGTTGAGATCTGTTGGCCAACTTATTGTCTATCCAATTAATTATTGATACACTATTTTTAAATTAACATGTTATTTTAAATTTACTCTCATTAACTCCACTACTAACCCACCAAACTGGTGATATGCTAATTTAAAATAACGTATCAATAATTGATTGGATAGACAACAAATTGTACATCAAAAATTGGACAACATATCTCAACTCATCCTCATATTCTGCTCCCACTTATTGAACCCCATTAGTCGTGCCTAAGAACCAACTACCATATCAAGACCATCCATCCTCAAGTGCTATCATCACCCACCAACGCCCATTTCCACTAGAGCACATTTGTGTGCAAAGAGATGTTAATACGTGTACTAAACATTGCAAGGTCATTGATCATTCGAGCACAGTTTTCTACTCAAATGAAGGTTGTTTTAGAAGGATGAATTTGTCTGCCCTGTGGCAATGTTCACACATGCACAGTGCTGCTTCTAACAAATCATTTTCAGTTCATAACAATGCCCAGATGTCAAGTGTACATTCTTACACAGCTTACTGACAGACAATGTTAAAAGAGTGAAAAATTTCGGGAAATGGCCTATTGAAACCATTTCCCTGGAGGCTTGGAGCAATACAAACAAGCTACAATCTTGAAGAATAGCAATCAAACAGTTATACATGTTCTTGCTATTGGTTACATGATCCTATCAAGGACCAAGTTTGATCAACATTTCACACGAAAATGATACAAAATACAAAAAGTTGATTCACAAAATTTGTCTGCATTCGCACTATGGCCGATTATTTTTTCTGACTCAAATGGAGCAGCAAAAAAAACTAGGCCAAACATTGCATCACGCAGCCCAGCTGTAACAATATGCTTCTAGAGGAACATTTCCAGAGAGCGATGTAACTGAGGAAGGAAGCATAGTGAATCTCTACATGACCCTTTTCAGGGAAATTGGCATGACAATTTTTATACCAAGTGCTTAATCCAACTCCTTGAGAAAATCAATGTTATCAACAAAAACCTGCAACATTCAAAATAAGATGGACAAACAACTATAACTAAATTCAAAATAGAAGAAATAATGTCTTAGTTTAAGATGGACGTGTTGTCAATTATATCAATAAGATAAAAATAAGAACGTGAGCCAACAAGTGAAAGTGATGCTGATTGTTCACAAGATTGTTCATCTAAATAAAACAGGCTGGAAATGGAGAGTAGTAGACTCAAACTAAACTCATATGTTGTGGTTGCTAAAGATCTAGTTGCTTTAAATCTTCCAATAGATCTAGAATGAACCAAGCTGAGTGGCGAAAAAGGATACTCAAAAGGCAATGGATACAATGCTTAGTTTGGTTTATTGTTGACAATTAAGCCAGAGAACCCAACTACTACCTAGGTCATCACTGTTCACAATTAGTCTCATATCATACAAGTTTTGGGCTTTGGTAAAGGACCTTTTCAACCCACCATATTGACTTGGAGCGTATCGTAATGAACTAAGGGTGATTCTCTTTCATATATAAATTTTAATTTACATCGGTCAGCTTGTAGAGGAATATAAAGGCCAACTCCGATGACAAGATGAGAATAAGTAGCACTCATCATAATATTTTAGATTTCTCCTTGGATGGAACAGCAACTTAAAATCCTGTAACTTCTTTTATTTATTATTATTTTCTCTCTCTTATATTCGTTTGAAATCCCTCCAAACTACTACTTCATGTAGGCAACCTATTCTGCCAAGGCATTTTAATTTTTCAACATCTTATGCTCTCTATTACCATTATTTGAGGGCCCTTTACATTGTTTCTCAGATATATAAAATATTTTGACTGTCAATACTTATATCCGTGAATTGCAATGTGAATACGGATTGCAACAGGAATAAATAGATTCGAGCAAATTAAAAGAACAGCTTCAGATTCACATAATAAATCATATTACTTCAATTCTATCAAAGATTTCATATGTTTTGACCAAATCTCTACCTATTTGCATCTTTACTACTGAAAATCATTTTAACGCAAGAGTTTGAATTCCTTATTTAAACTGTCAATAATAAACAGAGGGGATTACAAAGTTAATTTGATCTAACAATAAGAGGAATAGATATGGCACAAATGATACTCAAAACCCATTCAACAATTTAATGTAGTAATATAGCGTTCTAAGAATAGAAGGGAAAAATGTTTTTGACCAAAAGCATACCGTTTTCCAACCATCAGGATCTAGACATGCAGTAATCTTGGTATTAATACCAGGTAATGGTCCAGGATCTCGGGTAATCTTTCCACCACAGAGCTTAATTGCATCTGCCGTTTTATAAACGTCATCTGTGCCAATTGCTATCTGTCAGATAAAAGACATACAAACAATCAGCTTATTAAACTAAAATTCTCAAATCAATGGATAAAGTTACATCATTTTAAGCATCAGAGGGTAAATAATGCTAGGTTGAGAGACAATATTTTACCTGAGCATAAGCATTTCCTTTATCATATTCAGTAACCCCATAGTTGTACGTCAGCTCCATTACTGCATTTTTATCTTCAGGACCATAGCCCATCATTGCTATTGTATACTGCAAAGTGGACAAAATGTTCATATAAGTACACAGTGTTCACTAAGACTTGATCTTGATGAAAAATGAATTAGAACAATCTGCATTTAGCAAGATAAACTAATAATCTGCAGGCAATCTAGGACTCGGAATTAAGAACAACCTAAATTCCAGCTACTAAATTTAAGTTTCCAGGAAAATATAGGTTACTAACTTACAAATTATTTATATTACACTACAATTCAGCGATGAATTCATGATAAAATTGATTCTCCCTCTTTGCTTCTAAAAGGAATTACAGAATCAGTTATTACATAACAGAAATTAATATGAGAGTCAACTCAACTAAATAGATCTGACAAACAGTACAGCGGACCATTGATAAATTTGCAATAAAAAATGCATCTAAAGCATGTATGGGAGTTGTTTCATCGGTTTAGATTATAATAGATAGAAATAAGTGGGTAATACTTGTAGGTCTCAAGAAATGTATGGATAAAAGGTGGTTTGATCGCTTATGAACAGTTTATTAGTCAAAAATGGGCTAAGACCTTGTTTGATCCCTTTTTTTTCAAAATACATTTTTCTATTTTCTTTTTAACCACACATTCTTCGATGAAATAATAATATACGCAATACAAAAAAATTGCCTTCATTTTTAACCACATATTCTCCATCAATTTATTATTCTAAAATACATTCTACCTAAAAAATAGAGTTTAAACATGCCCTAAATGAGTGTTGAACAAGCAATTGGAGCGAGTTAGAAATGAAAAAGTGGAACTCTTTTAACATATACCAGAAGCCAGGTGGGGTTCGAACATCATGGAAAAATACGGCATAAAAGATTCCACAAGAATGAAGGTGTTAAGGATATAATGTAATTGGCAAATATGTGAACAAAAAGGATAAAAATTAATATGTCATAAAAGTCAAGGAGTAACGTGCAATTAGTGAAAGTTGTGTTATATTAGGTCTAGGGTTCGAGAATGAAAAAGAAGGAAAAACGGCGCGGGATTTCGCTAGCTACTCGAACGTAAAAAATAGAAACTGCGTCGCCTCACCTTCGCTCGAGCGACAACATATCGCTCGACTGTCGCTCACCCCTCGCTCGAGCGACATTGTTATCCGAAAAAATTTAATTCGTTTTTTAAGGCTTTTTGTCCGATCCATTCAATTTCAAAACCTAACCTATAAATACGAAATGCCACATAACGATTTTTCTAAGGTTGATCATTGAACAAATACATTGATTTTCATATTCTCTTCACCCACTTAGATTTCAACCTTCATTATTCATATTGTGAATTTTTCTTTGCAGTGAAAAACATCATATTCGAAATCCAAATACCAAACTGCTGCTTCCTTCATATCTATCAGAGTTTCTGACAGTCGTTGAAGAACGCAGTGCTCTTCATGCATCTACAGGAGATAGACAATTTCACAAAACTAAGAGTTGCCGTAGGAAAGCGCAATCCATGAGAGCTTTGAAAACTGCAGCTGAGAGTTGGTGCAGGAGCACAGAATCCACGAAAGCTGTAGGAATTGCAGTCAGGAGATCAGATAGTACGTGTAGTCGTTTAGTCTGATAGACAATAAGTTATAAATCATTTATAGTGGATTGTTGACTGGGAAAGTGTCCGGAGTTTTTACCCAGTTGGGTTTCTCCGTGATCAATTCTGTGTTATTTATTGCTTTCATAATTGCGGTAATTCAACATAGGAAAATAAGAATTGCATGATTAACCATCTAGAAAATAATTAATAGTGACTTGATGCTATTTAATTGTTAAGTAATTTTAATTCCGCATAATCACCTATTCACCCTCCCTCTAGATGGTGTTAGGGTTGAACTACGTATTTTCAAAAGGAAATAGAGATGAAGAAGGAAGAGCAAGCTGAAGTGTTGAACTCAAGAGTCCTGGATGAATTATACATGTTTCATAAATTCTGGCACACAGAAGGATGACTGGGGGTGGGGGGTGGTTGATAGAGAAAATATCTACTTAATGATTGAATTTTTGTCTCCGAAAAATAAAAGACATAATTACCTTGTAATCAGGATTGTCTCGCTTGCGAAGAAGCTCCATGCCATAAGCCTAAAAAAGGCACCACGACAACAATAAAATATGAAGTCGTGTTACCAATAAATTTTTGGGAAAAAGGGGGCACAATGTAGAACAAGTTCAGAACAAGGAATATGTAAGAAAAAATTAGAGAGAATCTTAAAAAGAAGAATATGTTAATGATAAGTAATACACCAGGAAAGATCTCAAAGATGATAAAAAGACAAATGGCTTTCTTTCTATCTCACCTTCTCATAGAATTCAATAGAACGATCAAGATCTCCAACTCGAAGCATTACTTGACACAATGGCTCAGGTGTAGGACCTCTCTCCAAAAGTTCGAACTTATAACCATCAGGATCTTCTATGAATGCAATAACAGTTTTGCCACCTTTCACAGGACCAGGTTCTCGGGCAACTTTACCACCTTTAGCTTTTATGAGGTCAACTGTCTTTCTTATCTAAGCATTGGCAACAATATTTAAGCAATTTCATTTATTCTAAAGGGAGAAGTAGTGAGGTTATGTGCGAGTGTGTTAAGACTGAGAGTGAAAAAAATTTATTCAAACATGCTTTTACACCAACAATAATTCAAGAAAAACTAAGTATCGACACTGAACTCGCCATCTTTCAAACCAGTAAAAACTAGATTATGCTAGACGTGCAAAAGGGCCAATGCTATCAACAATAAAAGAAATATTATAATACAATCATGATTTCAGTATAAATTGAATATCTTGCAAACCTTAAAAACTAGATAGTTCTAGAATGTGTACAAGGGACAAGGCTAGCGACATAAATAACAAGAAATATTAAAATGCACTAACAAATTCTCTTTTTTTTTTTCTTTTTTTTTTTGATGACTCGGGTGTCCGAGTTTCGCCTGACTAATCCTGTGGAGTGGCGGCCTTCCCCCGGTTTGCCACCCCGATAAATTTGGATGCAGATGTGGTCACAGCTTATACACATTTGGGCCGGACATTGGCGAAACGGTTCTCCCTGTGGACTTCCCTTTACGACGTGCGGACAGGATTCCCGGAGGGGTGACAAAGCGCACCATAACTTTGCCATCAAAGGATCTGCCTTCCAACATAAATGTTGCCTTCCAGCTGCCGCAGGGATTTGAACCTCCGATACTCCGTAAAGAATCTCCTGCTTTACCATTGCATCATGCTTATGGGGGCCTCTTTTATTTCTTTTATTTTACGGGGGGAGAGGGCCTAATATATTAGCACTGCCTGAAAGAGGAAAGCAGCTAAAAAAAATTCTCTGGCAGCATGTTATGCTCGTTCCTCGTTTAAAGGAGCAGAAAAACATAGTTAAATTAACAATATTAGACGACTAGAAAGCGAGCAAGTTAAAAGGTGAACAGAAGAAGAGGTTTGTATCTTCAAGGTTATGTTGCATATCAAACAGACCATAAAGTTTAGATCATATCTACTACATGGGCCATATATTATAAACGGAACTTACATCATCAACTGCAATTCCAAAATGGCCAAAACCGGTTCCAATGTCATAGCTGTCAACCCCATAGTCTGAAAGCATTATCAGGATAAAAACACATTATTGCTGATAAGTAAACAGCAATAGTAATATACTCGCAAAAAGGGATGAGGAGCAAAGCATTTCCAATCATTCAACTCTAATCGATAGAGGTGGAGAATAGCAGTTTAGTAAAAGTTTGATGCTTACTGTAAGTGAGTTCAACCACAAATTGAGAATCTTCAGGACCATATCCGAGAAATGCATTTGTATATCTTTCCTCAGGTATGTCGCGTTTTCTAAGCAGTTTCATCCCTAAACACTCTGTGTAAAATCTGCAGACACCATTTGATTATACTAAGCCAGTCATTTCAATAGAGAAAAACAGCACCCAAGATCAAAAGCAGATGATTGTATACAAAGACATACTTTATGGTCCTATCCACATCCCCCACACGGTAAACAACATGGAGCATTCTTCTTTTGTCGTTCTTAACCCACTCTAAGGCATTTTCTTGAGTAGTAGCAGTACTTGCTTGTGCCACAGTTCCAGCTGCACTAACTGATTTCCTGCCACCCTCTCCTCTAAATAACTTTGAAGCTGTAAGCCCGAAGGATTGAAACTGAGGCATAGCTGGATAACATTCAAGATTATCAAGAAAACAGTGTTTCTTTTGAGCCCACCAACTGATAGAAATTTGAACATCTAGTTTAGATAAACTAAAAAGTAGTTAGATTTATTTCACACTAGAAGTTTGGCTTGACGCCCGCACCCTGAAGATCCTTGGATCATAGAAGAAGAGTTAAAACTCCTTGATCCAGAGTTGTAAACAAGTAAAACAACTATTTGGAGTTAAATCGCTGGAGTCAAGTTTTCTTCAACTCGAAGGTATTATGAAAATTGAAAATGTATTTTAGAAAATATAAAATGTAGTTTAGAATTTGTTTTATTTTTAGATTAGATTTTTTTAATGAGATTTTGATGTTATACATTGTTTAGAAGTTTCATTCTATTTTAAATGCTTTATGTCTATAAGAAGGGACACACAACTTTAAAATTAATTAGAAATACAATTAAACTGAAGTTTTTCATCCTCCCAAATTTTCTCTTCTCATTTTCACTTTCTTGACCCAGCTTTCACTTTCTCGTTCAACATCACCAGCACTTTAAACCCATTAGTCGTAATGTTTAACTACTGATGAGGCATAAGAATTTTGGGGGATCACTTTTCCAGAACACTAATAAGAAATTTCAATCTTTTGATTCTTAAAAAGAAAAAAGATCAGAGAGCACAAATAACATGAGTAATACTAAATTAAAAGAGATACAGAAGAAGGAACCACAACTATGCTTCATATTATTTCTCAATTGACATGGGGCAGAATATAGGGACATTCAGGCATTTGGATTTTCCTCAAACGAAGTGAAGCAGTTTCTTGGCTGAAACTTGAGCACTCACTTGCAATAGTGTTGCTATAACTTCCATTAAAATCTAGTTCATTTTAGTGCCAGGTATGATTTACCATTGATTGAAGATAAAGTGACGGATGCATATAAAACGAAATCGATTCATCAATTGTAACATTTATCCGTCTCACGATTCCCATCCAAGAATGGAGTTTTCTTTGATGACCTATGCATATAAAACGAAAGTGATTCATCAATTGTAACATTTATCCGTCTCACGATTCCCATCCAAGAATGGAGTTTTCTTTGATGACCTAAGATCTAATCGTAGAAAGAATAAAAAGTTGTGGAGAACTCTTTTTTTTTACCTAGAATCCTGATTACTAATAAGAAGTCTATCAACGAGATGAAACATTTATGTGCAAATACGTACAGAGTGAATGACTCAACTATTTTATATATATTACAATAACATACTCAGTTTGTACACTCAAATCCAAATCAAAGGAGACATAATTACAATAATTATAAGAAACGAATAACATCATACAGAAATTGAATGCTGTCTGTTGTAATAAAACTGTAGATTGGAATTTGAGTAGCACTTGAGTTTACTTTTTAGTCATTTCATTGAATTTTAATTCCATGCCCCAATTTTATCTAAAAATGACCAGGATCTCGAACTAAGAAGAAACAACCATCTACAAGATAAAGTTAAGAGTTAAAACGAAAACACGCTTCATATTCATCTATTTCATCAGAGAGATCTGATCGTTCAAGGAGAGGTTCTCAGTTGACAATCAAAACCTCCAGGATTAAATAGAGCACATTAGCAGTTCCATATCAATAAATATCTCAAGTCTGAAATCATTATTTAGCAAAAATGGAACTAGGGCAAATTAGAATCCAGAAACAACAACGAGATGCTTCAAATTTTGAATTGTATATTCACATAAAAGGACTTAAGAAATTTCCAACTCAAATTATTACTTACTATCAGCAGCCAATTTCTTCTTAAAATCTCCAATATACCAAGTACGAAATTTCTTACATTCAGCGAACACTAACTACTTGTGACATTAATGTTTTAAAACAATATACTCAATCTCTACCCTAATTATACTAAAAGTAGCGAAAATGTATACAGAATTTAAAAATTGCTAGAAAATTAAAAAACAATAAGAGAGAATTAAAAGACCACTGCTGAGATGTGATAAACTGAGCCTGCGATGATAAGGGGGCGAGCAACGAGAAACAAGAAAGCGAGGCCCGGAAGAGGAGAGCGAGGGTCTAATAGATAAAGCCATAGGGATTATCCTCGCCATCGCTGTATTTTGCACAGAGAGAGAGAGAGAGAGAGAGAGAGAGAGAATATCATAAAAGAGTGCCTATAAAGAGAGTGGAGAATGAAATTGTCAGAATTTTGCAGAAGTATCGATGAGAAAGGAATAATACTTTATTTTGATTGATTGATTGATTCTAGCACTGGATCATTGTACGGTCATTACGAGCCATGGACTACCTGTTGGGTCCCGTATGGGCATAAAAAATTGCTTATTCAGCACTTGTAACAGGTGATCAATCAAAGGTATTATTTATTTATAACGAATATCTTATGTTTTAGAGAGAACATTTTTAAACACAGAATTGAAATTAGGGATGTGCTTAGGGGATGCCACCAATAGGGGTATCATGTGTCCATTATTGACATCATGACTCCCTATTATATTTGATCAATTAACGATTATTTCTGTGATGCAAATATTTTTAGAAAATTGAAATTATGGGTGGCACAAACTCAAAGAAAAAGAAATCACTCCTACATTTTTACCAAAATAAATAATTTATTTTAACTATTAAGTAAAATAATAGAAAATATTGAATTTATTTTAGTCGTAGTAAATATTAAATATATTTTAATCGTGCTTAATATTGTGTAACTAATATGAGTTAACAAATAGCAAATACTGAGTTATGTAATCATGCTCAATATTGCATGGTGCGAATATAAATAAAATCAATATCAAATAAATTTTTAATATTTAAACATACTCAATACTACGTATCAAATATGCCGTAAGAATGCACTCCCTCCATTTAGAACCATGTTTACCCTGTGGGTTCCCAATTTCAACCAGAATGAAACAATTAGAAGCACAAATCATCATTTAATTGCTTCTTACCCTCAGCATTTGCTAACAATATTATAATGAGGTACAAAGAAAAATTGGTGCACCTTATCCCAGTGCCAAGTATGGAAAAGATAGATATATTATTGTCAATCAAACATAACCACAGCAGAAAAGAGAATATCTATTATCTGTCTGACCAAAAAAAATTGATAGATTTCACAAAACTAAGGTGCAAAGACACAGGACTACAGAGGAAAATCGTAGACATTGGAGAGTGATAGAGGCAACATCTTATTCATTATGCAGAACCAAATGCATATATTTGCTCAGATTAGGTGTCAAAACTATGACCGAGGCAGAGCAGAAACATTTTCAGTAATTATGAAGAATTTCATTGCCAAATGCTTAGACTGCTGGAGTGCTACTTGGGAACGATGCTAAACCAGTGCCAGATTCTGGATTCTCTTCACTTGCATGCTGAACAAATTCTTCGGGAGACATGTGGGATCCATGACAAGCACAAACGATCCTTATTTGTGTAGGGCTGTACTTGTAAGTCACACCAGATATTGTTTTTCCATTTGGACCCGAACCAGTAGTCGAAACCCATGGCAGATTTGGGTAGGACCCACAACCTCCAAATTTCAGGTCTGCCGCGATACCTGATCGAATAGCTGGAAAGTCAATTCCTTTTAGATCACCTTCTGTGTGGGAGGAGGATCCTTCTTCTCCAACATGTTGTTTTCCATTACTTCTGGCATGTTCTACTTCCTTCCTATCGTTAGAATCCGATGACTTGTGCAAAATCACTGGCATGGTTGCTACGTAAACATGAGAAACAGTCAGAACAGCATTTGCAATTTATATGCGCTCAGTGATATCCGTGATTGGATAATTAGTGAACCATAATTACTCCAAGAAATCAATCAGGTGACATTCAATCATAAGGTCTAATATTAAATATTACGGTATCGATAAATACCATGGGATTCAAATGAAGAACAGAGGGATTGCTTGCTGGAACGATAGATGCACTGTATTGATGATAGTAAGAAAGTAGAGAAAAAAAAAAAAAAAACAGATATACATTTTGAGAGGGCTACTTCCAATATCTCAAAACTACTAAAACGGCATTGCATTACAATGGTCCCCCCGCCCCCCTCAACATATATTCCCCTTACTTTGCCCACATGCCCCTGCACATTAATGGATTTTGTTGACCTCTCCCTCCTGCCAGCTGGCATTCAGATCTTCCAAGCCCTTGTAGAATAAGTTTACTGAACGAGAGGCTTATCAACACCCCTGGGTTCCAAAGACACCTTGTCCTCAAGATAGAAGTTAGGGAAGTGTTGGATGATAGATGCTATCCATTCCAGGAAGCTTTAAAGTTGGGCAGCCCTTTCCATTGAATCAGAACCGCGCATCTGATAGGAAGAAGTTCTAAAAAAACTGAAGATGTATTTGTTTTTTCTGTATTATAGATTCAAAATGAAATATGCAACTGTAAATGAAAACTAATGGAAAATATGATTCTCCATTTCCCTCTTCCTTACTCAATTCATTTCATACCCTACTCCCCTACCCTTACATGTTTAGTTATACCCTATCCCAACTAACTCTAACAAAATGATTGACAGCCCTTAACAATTTAATGACTCGGCGTCATTCTAGCGACTATTACTGTGCCCTGCTGTCAAGTGGTTGGCCTTTTTTTACGTCTTGTGAATGTAAATTTAGTGGGGGTTTATCAAATACCTACCCCTCACCCCCAATGCAGTCACCTTGTCCGCAAGGTGCCAAGAAGGAAACTGCTGGTTGATTAAGTTAGATGGCTCCCAAGTTGCTTCCATAGGTGACAGACCCTTCCACTGAATCAATACTTCCATAGCTTCAGTTGTACCCTGATTTGGCTGTCTGAAACCTAAGACAAATTCTGGTTCCACAAGTAATTCCCAATCCTCACCAAGTTGAAGGGGCAGGGAAGAGGTTACAGGAGCATTTCCCACCACTTTTCTCAGCTGCGAACATGGAAAACAAGGTGGACACGAGTAGCAGCTGGTAGTGACAAGCGATAAGCCATCTTTCCCATGCTTACCAACACCTCAAACGGTCCGTAGTACCTCGGGGCTAACTTTTCATTGTAGAGTACCACAATGATAACCCAATCTCCTGCCTTATATTCCACATCCCTTCTATGTTTGTCAGCTGCCAACTTCATCTGCTGTTGGACCCTATGGAGATGTATTTTTAATTCCCAAAATTCTATCTCGTTCCAGCATTTGCTGTTCCAAGGCTAATATGGCTGTGGGACCCGCTCGAAACCGATTAACTGGGGCGGGTCACGTCCATACAAAATGCGAAAAGGAGTGAGTTGTGCCGATACATGATAGGAAGTGGGATTTCAACTCACCCTGTATAGCATCTCGATCGTATAGTTGTTGTTCCACCGCACCACTATTGACTGGGTGCCATGCACATCAGAAGGGAGGATCTCAGCTATAAACTGCGTGGAATGGAGTGGTATTCATTGAAGCATGGAAGGTGGTGTTGTACAAATACTCTAAATAAGGGAACCAAGTGTACCAATTACTAGGTTTGTCGTACTAAAACATTGCACATAAGCCTCTACACAGTGGTTCACCACCTCTGTTTTGTCCATCTGTTTGCAGGTGGTATGCAGTGTGTCGGCGAAAATAGGTGCCCTAAAGTAGAAAAATCTCAGTCCAAAAATGGCATGAGAAAAACTTTATCGCGGTCTAATATTATTGAGCGTGGAACACCATGGAATTTGATGACTTCCTTGACCAAAACTTTCGTGACTCCAGACATGGTGTACATATGATAAGATGGTGGTACACAAAAATGGACATACTTGCTTTAGCAGTCAACCACCATGAAAATCGAATCAGATCCCCCAGACTTGGGAAGTCCCTCAACAAAGTCCATCGAAATATCCTCACATACCAAGTGAGGATTAGGCAAGGGCTGGGCAGGGACAGCGCAAGACTTTTGTTTTGCTGACACGCTGAACATTCCTCAGCGAACCGCTTGATGTCCTTCATGTCATTTGTGTAGAGGCCGCTGATCAAGCGCCTGTAAGTCCAAATGACCCCGAATGCCCCCTGTGGAGCTGCTATAAAACTCATGTAGTAGTGTCAAAAGCAAAAAGGAAGAACTCAGAAGCACCAATTGTCCCTTGCAGAGAAATTAGCCTTGCTCTAACATGGGTTTGAGTCCTAGTCCTCTTGTAGCTCTTTCTTGAGCATAGAAAGCAGAGGATCGGCTTGACTTGAGTCAATACCAAAACCATTGGAAAGGTGAGGACTGAGAATTCCATTGGAGGGAAGACTCATAACATCCCATCTGCAGCCTTGTTTTCCATTCCCAAACGATATTGAACCTCGAATTCATAGCCTATCCCATGTCCCCATGCTTATTAACTGAATTTGTCGCCCTTCCCGCCTGCCAGTTGGCATTCAGTTCGCTCTCCACTCCGAAAGGTCACAAAAGAAAATACCTGGACTCCTGTCCAGTATTTACATCCATCAAGGCGCACTAATCAGTTATGAGAAGTATAATTTGCTTTCTCATGGATTAGTTTAGGGCTGTCAATGGATTGGATTTTGATCCGAATCCGATAAAATTAATGGGAGATGGATTTAGGATCTCCGTCCGATAACCTAATCAAGATCTGAATCTGATAATCCGTTAACTAAATAGATCAACTATGGATATAGGTCAATCCGATCCGATTTGTTAAAAGTAATTGAGTCGGTAAAAAAATTTTACGGCATGTTATTTGTCACTAAAATAAATAAATGAGAAGATAAAAAAATTTCGAATAAAAAAAGTCATCAAATTCAAAACATAAAAAAATTGAAAAATTTATAATTATTAAACCCATTTAAGAAATGGAAAAATTGGAAAATAAATAAATAAATAAAAGTTGATTCCAGCATTATTTTTTTCCTAATTTCTTTAATTTCGGAACAGATATCCGATAACATAGTAAAACGAATATGAATTTAACAATCAAATATTCGTTGGATTGTCGAATCAGATAATTATTTTTATCGGATAGGATATAGGCAGATACGGTTTATATCCGATCCATTTACAGCCCTAGATTAGTTGCAGCATGCACCATAAACAAAAAATAAATAAATAAAGAAATGTCCTGAAAACTATAGGTTGTGGTGCCAGACAGACATGAATGACATGAAATGTCTCTTATGCAAGCTTAGTTTGGACAGTTTTAAGTATCATTTGATTCCTAAGTTGAGACTGACTTAATCAAAAGGAGAAAACCTCCTCCATTAACCATATAGCAGTATGTCAATATCTTCCATATTCTATGCAATACTTAGTCAAAGCCTTTGCGAGGTTCATCAAAACAACCACCATCTCTCACCAAGACCCAAGCAGAATGTCCCAAAAATGTAAACTAATGCACACAGTCTGTAAGAAGTAACTTTGTTAACTTGCAGGTGTAGTTGCAATTCAGATAAGTTTTTCTCCAATGCAATTTCAAAAGACAGCAGTTGTCATATCCTATTTCAGTTATGTTTTAGCTTCATAGTTCTTGAAAACTGGTAGTTCATTCCATATATTATTTTCATACCATTCTGACATGAAACTATATTCACCAGGCCAGAGGTAGGACAGGAGGGGGTGGAGAGGTGTGAGATAAATTCGGTGCTGGAAAAAAATTCTATGCAATACTTAGTCAAAGCCTTTGCGAGGGTTCATTAAAACAACCACCCATCTCTCACCAAGACCCAAGCAGAATGTCTCAAAAAGGTAAACTAATGCACACAAGTCTGTAACAAGTAACTTTATTAAGTTGCAGGTATAATCACTATCGAAATGTAGTTGCAATTTAGATAAGTTTTTGTTGAATGCAATTTCAAAAGATAGCAGTTCTCATATCCTATTTCAGTTATATTTTAGATTCATAGTTCTTGAAAACATGATAGTATATTCCAGATATTATTTTCATACTATTCTGATATTGAAACTATATTCACAAGGCCAGGGGTAGGACAGCAGGGGGTGGAGAGGGTTGAGATAAATTCAGTGCTGACTTTTCTCCAGCAAATGTTCTCATCTCAGCCTAGTGGTGGCAACGAGCCNCCAATCAATCCATCAAAGTTAAAGCCCTTACACACCGAAGAAAAAGAAAAAAATCAATTCGTGAGCTCGAGTTCGAGTAGTGGTGGCAACGAGCCGAGACGAGCCAAGCCGAGCCCGAGCCAGGAAAAAAAAGCTCGAGCCGAGCCCGAGCTTTTTTAGTCCGAGCTTTTTTTGGCTCGAGCCGAGCCCGGCCAAAAAAAATGAAGTCGGTCCAATCTTTCTGCCCGAGCCTTAGCGGGCGGAGCCGAGCCCGAACCGAGCCGCTCGAGTTTTATTTTATTTTTATGTCAAATCTACATTTTTTTACTTAAAAAACTTAAATTTTTTACCATTTTTACATGTTATAAATTAAATAAAAAAAGTTCGGGTCTATCTTGAGTTTTTTGTGCCGAGCTTTTTTTAGCCCGAGCCGAGCCCAACAAAAAAAAATGAGGCTCGGCCTGAGCCTCGGCTCGTTGTAATTTTTCTGAGCCGAGCCCAAGCCCGTCCGAGCCGGCGAGTTTTTTTGCCACCCCTATCTCAGCCAAAATTACTTCTATACATTTGTAGTATGGCCAGTGTCCTAAACAACCCAATAAATTTTCATTTGCATGAAATCAATGACATTGAGATAACATGTTGCCTCTCGTGATTTTAAAATTCTCCCAACGTGCATATCAACATCTCTAAAAGTCAACATTAGAGGAGACTAGTACCCTAGATTGCTAGTTGCTGATAACAATACCAGATACACTGATTTTAAAATACCATATCATGTAGTTTATGGCTCGTTAAAATTAAAAATTCCATGCTCTCTACGTAACTTCTCAATCTATCAAGTCAGATCTTGTTAAAGCTGAAAAGGTGAATTTTGAATTGTCTTCACCTATTTACAACCCATATTGCTTGTAAAAACAAATAATTCATTCATGCAAAACCAAATACGGATGGAAATAACAGTTTTTTCAAATAAAGGCATGCACTTTTGTTAAGTGAAAAGAAATGTTGCGGCTATTGTGCTCTGAGAGCTGAGGGTTAAAATAAAAATGACAGATAAGCATAAAGGATTTAAAGAAAAACCTTGAGTTATCTTTGGCCCTTCATTGCCCTTGTCCAAGTTTATTTGATCCCTTCCAGTAAAAGTTGGGCGAAGCTGCTGATGATGAGAAACAAGACCCTGCAGATTATCCTTGTCCAGTGTTGGAAGCTGAACAGGAGTGTACCCAAACATCAACGGCAAGTTTGTAGACATCACACCTGGTCGCTCGCTATTTGTGCCACCCATCACATGCATCATGCCAGGTAAAGGATAACTAGAGGAACTAGGAGTACTGCTAGGGTTATAATCCTTTACAGATTGAGAGTAAGGCACATTCAACATGTTTACAAATTGAGCTGGGAATGGGACACGATAGTGAGTTGACATGTTCCCTATATTATATTCCTTTTCTGATGAAATGGTAAATCTATTCTGTCCTAAAAGTTCAACACCACTGGAATCAGAAAATGCATGGACCTCCTTATGAACCCTGGACTTACCACCACTGTCTATAAACCGTCTTGAGCTGTCATCATGCTGAGAAACCTGTCTTATACTCGAACCCTCCACTTCAGAATCTGCTACACCTTCATTTTCTGCAGTTGATCCCTCATCAGTGGATATGGAAATGTGGGATCCCTTGGTCTTATCGGTCAAATCAGGATGATGAGATTCTGTCTCACGTTTCTTTTGTTGACTCATTTCACTAAACAAGCTTTTGCGCTTTTCACTAACATCTGATCTCTTTTCTTCTTCAACTGATGTAGACCTGCAATCATTTGTAACCCATAACCCTCCAGTGTTCAAGTTTTTAGATGTTTCCACATCCACAGCTGCTTTTGGAAAGTTGTTAAAGATATTCTCCTCTGTTTTCACAAGATGTTGTTGGGTCCCATCTTCCAGAAAGTTTTTGAACTTGTCAATTACTTTGCTACCTCTATCAACTTCATCTGATCTAGTATCAGATGAGCTGCCAATTTTACCTTTAACTGAGGAACCACCGCCACCACAAGGCAGACCCAAGGTCAGATCAAGGGCATTATCATCCGCCATTTTGATAGAACGACAAATTTGTAAAAAAAAAAATTCAGATATACAACTGGCACAGCCACCTCCTCAAGCACGGCACTGTTACCTCACAATAAAATAAAAGAGATTTAATGAAAGCCCAACTTCTCTAAATATATAGTCCACATTAGATCAAAGAATATGGCACATATCATCATATTACCATGTATGCTATAAAGAAAGAAATTTGAACCATGTAACAGAAAAAAATCCAGATGGCTTGTCTATTATCAGCTTGAAAATAGGGAAAAAATAATGGATCCAAAACTAGGGAATAGTAGCAGTCTAAATCAATCACTTGTGAATTCACTAGTATTTTCACTTGAATCATAAAACTAAAACAAAGAAGCCAATGTTCAACAAGAATGCTAGATCCTGATCTCCCACAAATACATAATTTCATTAAAGTTAGGAAGTATTCGACACGTCATTTATCAACTTGAGCATTTAGACAACAAAAGAAAGAATCCATAAAGATTTGATAAATAAAATTTAAAAAGTGTGAAGAGCATTATATATGCTGTAGACACTTTACAATGTTATGCAACCCGTTCAAAAATTGGGGTTCTTCAATGTTTATAGATATGCTTGAATCTAAGTCCAATTGGCTTGAAAGGGCTATAAATGGAAATAATCATACATTTGAATTCATAAAACCTCTATTAATCAACAGGACACAATAATTCGATCTGTAAATTAAATTCACAAAATCCGATAACTCACTCACCCATAATCTCTTGATTAATAAATAAGATCTGCTTCCAAATAAAAACATGCATAATTAATAACTAAAAAAAAAAAAAA